>VZSE01007455.1:121841-289925 GCA_013398275.1 Promerops cafer
TT
Source organism: Promerops cafer (assembly GCA_013398275.1). Lineage (NCBI taxonomy): Eukaryota > Metazoa > Chordata > Aves > Passeriformes > Nectariniidae > Promerops > Promerops cafer. Next base: position 121,844 of record VZSE01007455.1, read on the forward strand.
TTTTTTAAGGCTTTGCTCGTCTTACTAGAATCTTGTTTTGATAATGACTTAATTCCTGAAAGGATTCCCTACATTTGGAAAAACAAAAACCAAAAAAACCCAGCACAAAACAAAACCACACCACAGCTGAATTGAATTAGTGTTTTTCAAAAAATATTTTCCATTTTGTCACCTTTAGAAAGGCACCAGAAAGTGAAGTGGCAAGGTTTTCCTCTGCCCTAATCCTACCTATTTTCCTTATTACATCAGATATATATTTTAATTATATATTAAGAGGAAATGCTGTATCAAGAGAAGAGCTACACACAGGATGTATGTACCTGTTCCTCCAGCTGGGATCTGGAAGACCACAGGTGGATTTGACTGTGTTGGCTCCTTACCAAGGAGCAAGACTGGAGGGCTGAACCAGACAGCAGCACAAGGCTGGCTCTGATGTCTACCCTGTGCAGAGAAACCCCAGCCAAAACAGTGGAGATTAAGCCATGTACGACTCCCCTAATTCCACTAACTTGGTGGCATTTTGCATTTTTCAGGGTGTTTGATGCCCTTGACAGGGCCAGCAGGTGCGAGGTGTCATGTTTGACACTCCTTCTGGCAGAGCAGGTGAAGACCAGGAGCAACATCCTAAGGCCCCTAAAATTATCATAAATATCATCTGGTCTGTCCCCCTCTATGTTTTAAGCTCTAGTGATAACACAGCTTATTTTTGGACAGCTGCTTGGCTAGCTAGACATAAGGCAGCATAAAATGCAACTTCCATGTCTGCAGAGGTAATGCCAGTGACCACAGTCATCACCAAGCTGAGTGGCTTCTGAACCAAGCACAGCTGTGCTCCACAGGGATTTAGAACTGTGCTTGTCACTTTAATGCCACACAAGGCTTAGATAGAGCTGGAAGCTGTCACTACTTAGGCTAGCATGCCTGTTTTCCCACCAGGTAAGGTAAGTCAGCATCATAAATGGCATATTTATAAATTTTACCTGTAGTATGCAGAAAAAATTGCTGTACTACAAAAGTAAGTGTCATTTGAAGTGGGGGGTGGTGGTGTGGTGATTCACACTACTACCTTGCAACAATAATTATGTACAAATGTCATTTCTAAAGTAGGTGGAAAACCCTGCTAAAGATTAAAAAATCCCTTTAGAATGATGAGCAATGCCAAGAAGTAAGGTTCCCCACTGAAATCTTTTAGTTATTCACTCTGTTAATTCACTCCCACTTGTGACCTATATTTAAGGGCTGAATCTCTCTCTCTCTCTCTCTCTAAATATATATATATATATATATATATATATAAAGACAAAGTGGAGTACATATCTGGGTTATGCTGGCATATGCTGAAGACCTCCCAGAGCTGTACNAGGATTTTCACTGATGTTGACTTAAGTTGTATTAGAGGGGTGTTATCATGCCCTCAGAGGGCCTGGTCATCAAAAAAAAAAACTTGAATGCCAGAATTTTGTATGAAGATTGCTTGCAGTTATTTGTAGCCCATCTTGACATGCAATTCAGGACAGAAAAATATGTATAATATTCAATTTCAGTGTCACCACAGCACTTGTACTTGATTCCACTTTTTTTTTTTCCTTGTTTTTTTTGATGAATCTAATTATTTTGGTAGAAGAAAGATTTGCTTTGAGCTTAAGGCATTTTGAAACTTATAACACTTCAAAAGGAAAGGGTAAGTACATTAAATTAGTTTAGTTAGATTTCTCATCTGAAAAAATTCCTAGAGAGAAATAGAGCTGAAGTGATTGTATTTTCAAAAATTCATATGGAAAACAGTATTTCAAAATAATAAAAAAATACTTTAAAATGACCAAAAAGTTTAACACCAAACAAATTAAATGATATTGAAAACTTCTCACTATATACTACAAAGAAGAAATTAAGTTAGGTCACCTGTAAGTATATGAAATCAGGACTGCAAATGCCAAAATAAAAACATAGAATAAGTAAAAATAATCTCTGAAACATTTATCAAATTGAAATGTAGCACTAGATTATGTTGCCCCTGCCCAATATCAACCCAAAAATTCACAAGCAGTAGCCAAAACAATGTTGGCTCAAATACAGATTCGTTTCCATTCAGCTTTCTATAATTTTTTCATCTATTTTTTTCCAGTTGGATTAAAGAAAACAGAACAATAGAACTGTTAGAAGGACTATGACCCTAGAAAGAGGTGCAGCGGTCTCAGCCTCCCGGGAAAACCTGTGACACAGAGTTCAACTCTAATCTTCTGGAACACAGTCAAATTGTCTGCATGTCTGTTCATAAATACCTGTTCGACAGATCTGGCCCACATACTAGTCCAGGAACTGAGTGGATTTTCTTCTCAAGAATTTAATCCAGTTAAAGAGATTAATGCAGATAACCAACTCTTACTGCTCCCCACAGCACACAGGGAAGCCTTTGGTAAGAGGAGATGACTTTCACAGTTCAGTGGCTCCTTCAATGCACGTGGCCTTCTATAGTAATTTAATAAAATTAAGTACAAATGGATATATGAATCTGTGTATTTGTCGTCAAAATGCAAAAAATTTCTCATTGTAGACAAATTACCAAAATATTTCTGAGTACTGTTAGTTGGTCTTGTACTTTAAAAAGGACATTCTTTTAATATCTTCCTTTAATCTCTTCTTTTAATCAACTTTTTTCCTTAGGATTATCACCTCCTACAGTTCACCTAATTATACCACATAAATTATGGTATAAACTTACATTATTACTTTAAATATTTTTTTGGTGAACTTAGTAGATTTGGCTTTTTTTAATTTCATCATCAGCTTCTTTGTCACAGATGAATACCCCTCCCAATTTAGGAAAATGTTATTTTGTCTAATATTGCTATTTACAATTTTGTTTGATCTTAAAGCAGAACAACAATAAATCTTGAATATCAGTTGAAAAGTAGCACAAATTTGCCTTGGATTTACAGTAACACGATAGGTATAAATATTGCCCCACTTCCTGGTTTTCCCTTTACATTAGGAATACTGAAGGATGGTAGAAGGAGCTCAGGTTTTTCTCCCCAGGGAGCACCTTCTCCATAGCTCCTCGCAGGGTACCTCACATGTGGATACGGAGGCTGAGGATGTGCCAGGAGGAGCACGATCAATGGCTGCGTCGGGGGCTTGGCTGGGCTCAGCATCACGTTTGATCCAGCAGGTGAGACTGATCCTAATGCCAGTCTGAGCCACTTGCAGCTGGGGCAAAGCAGACTGGCAGAGATGAAGGGGGAAGCCGGGCCCAGCAGTGGCTCGCCCAGGGGCACCGGGAACACCGGGAAAAGGCTCAGGGGAAAGCCAGCGTGGAGGCACAGCCCCTGCGGAGACACTCTGGAGGCTGTGCAGCCAGGGAAAGAAGGGTGTTGAGCTTGCTGAAGAAAGGCAGGGAAAAATATCTGCTCATGCGTGTATTTCCATGTGTTAAGAACTGTTAAGAATTATTTCCATGTGCTGAGAATTAGGCTTAACATTTCCGTCAGAACGTTTGGAAGAGCTGTAGGGAAAAAAAATAATGCTCTGAAGGCCAGAGGCCTGCTATTACCAGAAAGCAAAACAAACTGAATAAGCCCATGAAGAAAAGTCAAAGCTGCTATTATCTCCAGAGGTGATCTTATCATTTGCAACGTATCTGATAACTATGGTAAGAGTAAAATTAATGCCATTTCTTGTGTGAAAAATTTCACCTAATCTTTGAATTTACTATTTTTCTTTAAGGCTGTCGTTATTATTACTGTAGCACAGAGGTCCATTTAAAGAAAAATCTATTTTATTGGACTATGTATCGTATGTATGCGTGTGTATATTTTAAATATATGCAAAATGCAAGCACTTAACATTAACTGTTACAAAACACTTGTCTCACATACAAAAATCAGATTTTCCAGGCTGATCACCCTCAAATCCTTACTTTTCTTCCTTGTGTTGGTGAAAAACAACCTTGCTGCCGTGGGGCCAGGACTAGGACTGCAGCAGAGGTCCTCTTCTGCATCATCCCCTGAACTGCTTTAAGTGATACAAGCTCTACCCCTTTGTTCCATGCAGTTGCATATGTGACACATCAGCTCTGCCACTGCGCTGCTCATGCTGGGAAGAGATCCCGAGAACACATGGGCAGATGACCAGTGACTAGTCCTGCTGTGACAATTAAAGGTTTACAAGTTTCTCTCAGCCATCTGCTCCTTTCAGGGGAAACATGGCTTTAGACTGGCCAAAATCACAATGTTCCAAGTAGCACTTGCCCTTTGTACCTTGTTAGAAACTCTCACTGCTCCTAAAGCCCTAGTCCTGCAAAGCACACCTGTATACAATGCTTTAACGGAGGTACACGTCTCAAGGCCAGCTTATTACCTTGCAGCTTGGACTGACTAGGAAAGGAGAATCTTTCTTTTTTTCTGCCTTTCTTTTTCAGTGCCCTCATCCCTGTTTCCAAGCATGTGGTACATCGCTGCTCAGTGGCGTTGCTACATCCCTTCCTCAGTAGCAGCAAGTTTTATGTTGCTTCAGTTCCAATTCAAATCATGGCACAAGAAGCAGCATGGAGAAGCAAACAGTGAAAGGAAAGCAGAGATATGAATTAAACACCTTAATGAGGTATCTGAGATTAACATGTTTCAAACTTCAAAAGATTGCATCGATATGAAGCATTCAAGATTGCATTCTTGGGAAAGGTTTCCATCTGCCTAGCCAATTAAAACCAGGCAGCTGATGAACCTGACACTTTTCCTCTGTGTTAAACCCTGTGATTTAGTTTATTATTCCAAAAGGACAAAGTGGTGAGGATGTGATTGTACATGCAACTACACTAGCTGAATTGTAAAATTCCAGGAATTGATTTGCATGCTTTAACAGGGACATTAATTTGTTGAGGATAAATTTGTTTACCCATGAGATTTGTTCTAAAATTAATATTTATCCTTACAAAGAAATACATGTGAGCAAAGCTATTTAATAAAATACAGGACTTAACAGTCTCAGAGACCAAAATATTCTCTATTAATTCCAGAAAAGTGATTCATGCTAGGTATCATTTTCCTGGGCAACAAAGAAAAAATATTTAGACCCTTTGACAAACCTAGCTCTAATAATCCCTCTTCTGGCTTACACAGTATTTCTGTCTTGAGTAACACAACATGTAGAACCATGGGATATTCATGCAAGTCTCTTGGGGTTGTTTTGGTTTTTAATAACTCCTAAAGTAGATACAACTGCTCCAAACCATCCCTTTCAAACATGGGAAGCTCAGCAGGGCCAAATCAAAGACCAGTTGAAATGATCTTCCCTGGGGCTCCCATTTATCTGACCAAACTCCTCTTTATACAGGGAAGGAAAGAGTCCACAGCAGCTTGTGGGCAGAACCCTTTTCTCAGGATAAATTTCTCCCTGCAGAATAGCTGCAAATCTGGCTGATGCTTAGACTGCTGCAAGCCAAAGATGATCCACTTCTCTACCAGCCACCATCCCTGCTGGTGTGCCAGCAGAAACACTTACCTGTCTCCATCATTGCTAACAACTGCTAAACACAGAAGCAACTCTGTGATGTGTTGGAATCCTCTGCAGACACCTGAAAGAACAAGAAACTATAGTTGAAAATCCCCAAATTCAGAAACTGCTGCAGTTCCTCCCTTGCAGAAAATACAAGTTAGAAGAACTCATGTGGGACAGAAAGAGCTGTTAAAGATACTGCGTGCTCTGGACTTGTTCTTTCCAATTTATGTCTACCCAAAATGGAGGCAGTGCTGAAATGTGAGACATAAATTGGCTTGATGCTTAACAATATATGTGGGGTTTCTGTGCAACCCAATGAAAATAAAATGTTGGGATTTTTTAAGAGAGAGCTTGTATAAACACCCCCTTTCCTCCTGAGATAAAATTTACTATAGTCTGTTCTTTTATGGTTTATAAACTGAGCTGTGTTCTTCAGAAAAGCAACTACATAAATACTTGTGGTAACCCAGAAGTGAAAAATTTAAAAAATGCACTGGATCTTGATGATGGAAAAGACTCTTATAAACTTTTGCCTTTGATTATTATAGGAATTATAGTACAGATATATTCTGTCCGAAAATATACTACATCAACTGATGTGAGTTGCAATCATGATAATGTTCAATAAATATTTACAATCAATGCATACATATTACAATTTAAATAATTGCATTAATGTAAGATTAAAAGTTGCATATATAATTTTAATTTTTTTAAAATATGTATTTCCTGTTATAGTTGAAATCCTCTTACTTTAGGTCCTATGGGAAAAGAAATATTAACTATTTAGAAATATTAAATAGGCATATAATTTCAGTGTCTCCTGTTTTTAACTACATCACCTAACTATGTGGTGCATTGGCTTAAAAATTGCCATTCTCTCTACCAAGGTGTAAACACTCAGCCCCACGTCTGCCCTGCACTGCTGTGCATTGTCTAAATCATGCTGATTCAATGTTCTGTGTGCTCGTGCTCAAAGCAGAAACGCTGCTGCTGGGGGAAACAGTCCTGCGGAGGGATGAAATAATCTTGTGCACAAGGAAAGGGGGTGATGTGAGCGCGAGACAGGGAATGGGAAGAATGTCTACCTCAAATCATTTTTGAGTCTGTTTTGTAACATGCCATTGGTAGTATTTACAAGGCATAGGAAACTGCAATGAACATGCAAAACTGAGTATCGAGGGCTGGAATCCTCTTAAAATGAAAATTTTCATTTAACTGCAGCCTTTTGTCCAGGAAAAACCTGCACCAAACAGATTAACCTACAATGTTTTTCTTGTTTCTTAAAAGCACAATAGACACAAGTTTAGATTAAGCACAGAAGAGTTTATAGAAATCAAGATCCATGCAGCCTACCTCAGGAAAAATCAGCTTAGGCTGTCAACAAACAGAGAAGACTCTGGAATAAACCAAATATGCACAGTCTTTGAAGTGAATCACTTATGACTGATGTGCTGTGCTGTGGGAAGCTCCTCTACTCCCTTGGCTTGCACTGCTTCTGAAAAATTGTTTGCCATTATGGCACATGTTCTCATCAAGAGCACACAAAGAGCTCCATAACAGCTAGTTAACTGAGCAACAAACACATGATGGAACTGTATTTTAAATAGTTTTTCTTAGTATTTTCTAGTATTATGTTTGTTGGCACAGTTACAGATCTCTCTTAACCATTTAAATTACTTTACATGCACATAAGTAATGTAGTATTGTTAATGAGGTTGCAAAGTATTAGCTACTGTAACATCCAGAAATCAGTATCCTCAGCAATATCTAAACTGCTGTCAGATCAGCTTCTGCTGAGCTGTTACAAACGACACTGTAGTAATGGGAATCTTTCCCAATTTTTCTTTTGACTGATATGTTAAAAATACAGCAAGTATGGCTCTGGCTACCTAGCACTTCCTAGAATATGAAATTCTGCTCCTAGAAAATATATTACTCTCTTAGTCTTAAGATATATAATTTCTATATTTATTTCATAATAAATGCTGATTAGGAGATATATTCAAAGCAGTCTGTGCAATAGCAAGGTGTATAGGCGAAACAAGCTTTTTTCCATTTCTGGTTACAGTGACCTGTCCAGTATAGGCAAGGAAAAACTACACAAAAATTAACAAGAACACAAAGTACACAAGTGTGTTTATTACATTTTGCAAGCACTTTGTTCTACATTTCAAAAACGCCACCATCAAGCTGTTGGCACATTTATGTACAAAACAGATTAATTGTAATGCCTGCTACAAAGCATTCTTTGTGAAAATACAAACTCTAATACCAGAGAAGAGCCAAAAAGCATTAACATCATTACATGAGTTTAAAAGACATAGTTTTAAAAATCAGCACAAACATTTTAAGACACAAAACTGAAACACTACAATATTGAGTCCAAAAAGAGGTTCCTAATACTTTTTGCAGAACTGTAATACTGGTACTGCACATTATCAGAAAACTGTTGACCTCATAGGACAGCTTAATTGTAAAAAAAATCCAAACCAAAACCAAAACCAAAACCCCAAATCAAAAACACAACCAAAAAAAAAAAAAAAAAACCAAAAAAACCCAAAAAAAACAAAACGCCCAAAAAAAAAACAAAACAAGCAAAAGAAAATAAAAAAACTCAACCAACTAATACTACTTAATGCATTATCATGCCACAAGTAACTATAGTATTACCTTCTACCTACTACAAGAATTGTTAAAAATTACTGATGATGCATGACTAGTAATAGTACAAAGAAGAGTTTTACTCAAGAAGTTTTATTAGAAATGCACTTACACTGAGAGAGAATTCACAATGGTCCAATAAGTGCACAAAACTACCTAAGATTTTTAACACTGACAAAAATGTCTTGTCAGGCTACATCACTTTAAAAGACACTTTACAGCATTCTTGTAGCATTAGAAATAGGCAAAATAAAAAAAAAACCCACACCAAATTTGGTCCAATAATACCGACTTTTCTTAAATAGGGTTTTTTGTTCTGTTTTTGATACAGGTAATTCTTTCAAATTAAGATGACCTATCATTCTGATAACATTTTCATATCAAAATAAAGGTTCAAATATATTACTACACTTTGAAATAATAAGCTCTGTAGTGGTCTTTCACCTTACTTCAACGTAATACAGGTAAACCATTATGTGTAGGAAAGCTAGAAGCCAAGCTATAACATTTATGGAAGTCTCCTTTAATATATCTTTTACAGTTCAGACAGGTGCAATCCATTTAAATTTTTAAAGCAGGTAAAAAGACATCTGACTCCTATGGTCACTGCATTTTTGATATATTACTTTCATAAATGTAGCTAAGCAGTAATTTCTTACATCATCACATGGACAGCTCCAATTTAGCATAACCATCATTGAATTAAAGAGAGATTATTCTGTAGAAAACTATGAATAACTATATCACTTAATTAACAGTTGTCTATATACCATAACTCGTTAACAGGTAGCCGTGGTATTGAATTCCTTCAAAAGGCAAGTGGCCATGCATTGTTAGCACCACGGACTGCATGCTCACAATACAAACAGGAATTATCACCCATGGAACTTGAAACAAGAGAATATTCTTTAAAAACATCAATAATACAATGTTAACAAAGATAAGAAGCACTTTTTTCTTTTTTTTCTTTTTTTTCCTTTTTTCGCTTTTTTTTTTTTATTTTTTTACCCACTATTACAAATTTAGAAATTGCACCTTTGTTTAAAACGTTCTTAGGACCTTCATTCAAGTTGATCAGGGTCCCTCTGGCAGGTTTTCCATATATAAAGGAAAGTCATCAGAATGTTTTCTTTATATATTGTACATCATGTACAATGGTCCCTTTGAAGTATACCTGTAGTTAAAGTAGTTACTGAACTCAAAACTAAAAAGTATAAAAAGCTACTTTTTTTCCAAAAACATATAAGAAACAATGCAAAAGGTGTTATGCATAACACATACAAAGTGATTAAAAAAATCAAACACATAGTTGTATTTGACAATAGTTTAGTATCCTTGACCTATCAGAACTAATTAGCTTAAAGGGATTCAGGAAAGGCTATTTAGGAGCTTTGTGGTATAGAATGGTCACACAGAGTAAGAACTAATTAAGAAACCAAGTGCTAGACAACCAAGAATTGTATGTAGGTGATATGTAAGTCACCCAAACTATCTTTTGTGAGAAGCACTTTCAATTGTTTTTAAAATGGTAGGATGGCCTTTAGTTAAACAACAAAGCATTCACATGTTAGGAAGTAAGACAAGGTTTCTTTTATGTATAAGCATTGAGCCGCTCTTTAGAGCGAGTAGAATGAATATCATGCAGCTCTTGTTCCTCCTTTGATTTAATATCCTCATATTTTTGCATTCTGCAAGCATCTTTCACGTAGGCCCAGTTGGCAGACAAGACCATGAGATAATGAACCTGTAAGAGAGGTAACACAGCGTTAAGAAACAATAGAGGTAGCCAGGACAGAGCCCGCGCAAACCTGAGGGCTGTAGAACAGAGACTGGGTTCTCATCAGCAGGAGCTAGGCATTCTTGTGTCAAGAAGAAGTAGAGAACCATGATGGCAAATTCAGGCTTCATTAATCTTCAGATTACTCATCTCACAGCTGTTACTATAACTAGTAGTTGGTAGCAATAGATATTAAAAAAAACCCCTAAAACCTGAAAAATCCACAAATCATCCCTGCATTATTTTTCAGCTGGTCTGCAATGGTACATGTAAAAACGCCTTCTGGTTATGTGTTGTACACTTTTCCCCACTGAATAAGTACTTGTTAAAGTAGTTCTTAAGATAGAAGTATGCCACAGACACATCTTATGATTGCATATCTAATACTATTACAGAAAGTTTTGCTTCTTAATTTTAGTTAAAGTTAGCATTTTCTTTCTATTTAGCCATGACTTACTACTTTCAACTGCAATTCTAGCTTTGTATTTGACTCACCAATCTGGGGAAAAATTGTCAATAACTGAAAAGTAAGTTCAGTTAAGCAAAATGTGACAAAATATAGTTGAAAAAAAAATTGGCTGCTCTGTTTACTCTGTATTCAGTCAGAAATGAAAATATTCCACAAGGATATTCAACTTGTTTATACTGGGACTCTTTAGACATTTATTCCTCCCCTAGGAGGCTTTCAGACACTTTCTGATGAGACCATCTCTTTAATTTATGTTAATCTACTTTCTCAGAAGCAATGGACAATTTTGTGAGATCCAAAATATTTCATATCTCTCTATGAAATCAAGAAATTATACTGGGATTCAGTCAATGGAAAATGGAATAATAATACAATAAATAATAAAAAACCACCTTGAGATTATGCAAATTCTCCTGTTCATGTTGTACTGTTGCAGATATGAGTATCTTAGATTCATACTAAATGAACAGATCCATTCTGTTTTTTTTTTCTTTTGGAATACTTGTTATTTGGACTTTTTTTTCACAAATATTTGTTGTCAATTGTTGCTGTTAGTATAGGCAAAAGGACAATTCTTAATCTGGATAATTAAGATCAAGGAAAGCATTCTGAAGCCTTTAAAAAGATCAGATATTTTTGCTACCTTTTTTTATCCTCAAGTTTTTTATCAAGTTTCCGATTAATCCTTATTTGAGGAATACTGTCTGAGTTGCGAAAATAGAAAGGTGTTCAGAAAACCTGTCCTCTAGGAAAAAAAACTAGAGAGTAGTATTTCTACCTATCTTTAGAATTTTCTTAATATCTATGGAACAACACTAGCAACACAATCTGTGAGTATAGATGTTGGAGACGGCAGCATGTTGTGTGTCACTGGAACACTCTCTAGTCATATTTTAGTACACAGGAAAAAGAAACACCTTTTATCCTAGCTCATCTCTTCCAAAAGCTTTTACCATGGCTAGTTTCTGGATCAGGCACTTCTAGATCAAATGAGAGGCCCTCATCCTGGAACCTCACTGTACTGAATGAAACACCTTAAATTCTCCACAGTAAAACTATTGAGAAAAATCAAAATAAACAGGCTGGTAATCCTAAAAAATTTGTCATCTCAATTGCAATTTGCACCCAATGAAAACATGAATACTGGTCCTTTGAGTCTGAAATTTCAGTTAAAAATACAGTCTGAACTTCAAACAGATTGCAGACATGAGAACCCTGAAAGTGGGGGGTATCTGAGCAGTGTACTCACATCTTCATGACCTTTTAAAACATATTCACCAGAAATCCTTGCAACTGAAGAATCTGTGATGAAAATGGGATGATGCAGGCACTTTTTCTTATCCTCACAAAATATTTGGTAATGACCCAGTAAGAGAAAAATTTAACTTAATGTCTTGCAGTTCCACTCGGCATTTTTCTTTTTTAAAAAATAAGACTATTTTGAAGGTCTATTGGTAGCAGTCTGAACTTCATTAAACACCCATTCTTTGCCCTTCCTTATGACGTTACTGAATCAAACTACCATAATAACTGCTGAAAACTCCTGGAGTTCACATTCACTGTAAGTAGGACAACTTGCCAGGAAACACTTACTTTAACTTAAATATATATCCATGTTTTATCATGATATATACATTGACCAGTACCACCACCTTTGTTTTTTATTTTAATACTGAGTTCCTAGATAACATTGCCACACTAAGGAGGTCATTTCTAAGTGTCTGTATAATTGCATTTCACAATTCCATGACCTGAGTAGCCTGAAGCCAGTGGGGCCCTCATCAAGGCTTATTTAAACTGAAGCCAGGCAGCTTCCACAGTTTGCCTCAGGAGGTTTCAATTACAGACATATGCAAGACAGTGCAGGGTCTTTCCGTACCTATTCTGGCTTAAATTTCTTCATAAGGTGAAAGTGTGCTTCAGTGTTTAGAAATTGCGGAATTGCAGCTAGGCTAGGAGGGTAGTTGGGGTTTTGTTTTGTTTTATTTTCCATGCAGGACATCTCACTACTTTCCCAGGACCCAAGTCTAAATAACTTTCTTTCCTCCCTTTACATCCATCTCACATCCTGCAGAAGAGCACAACCGTACTGGGGAGAAGAATAGACCACTTTACATTTCCCTTGTTCCTGTTTCAGGAGAACTGATAGCATCTCCACCTTGCAGGACATAATTTCTGTGGAAGTTAAGGCAAAAGAGTTACCAGCTCACATGGTAACTCTTGAGAAAGGAAATTTTGCGTGTCATAATTAAGTTTTTCTACAGTGTTTTTGGGGAAACATCACAGGTGGTATGTATACTGGCTTTACAATCAACTTTTGAATGCTAGAGCTTACATTTAAACAACTTCATGTCTTCTCCTTCTATCTAAGACAACACTGACAACAGTAAAATCAATATGTATTATTGTAATGATCTATTCTGTATGCATTTGTTATCCACTCAGAAATAAGAAGGAACAGTACTGCTCAGAATCATATATGGTACAAATTAAATATTATTCAAAAGCCTGGCTATTTTTTCATGATGAAGACTCTCAAAAGCATTTACAACATAAATAATTCTATCAGGTTTTGGTTTTGGTTCTTTTTTCCCCATCTTGCATTGACATAAGAATGATAAATTTTCAAAATAAAGTCTTTGACAGTGTTCTTTGCTGCAAAATGAAACTTTCCCTGACATATACTGTAAAATATATGACGTTTTATATATATCAATCCTAATACACAGGACAATTCTCCTTTTGAACTCCAAAAACAACATTCTCCTTTGCAGACTAAAGAGGTATCTAGTCAATTGTGAAAAAATTCTAACATTCATAAGCAAATCTGAGATCAAGAGATATGGGGAAGTTGTGATTTGTGAGCAAATGGTTTTGCAAGTTTTAACAAGTTTTTCAGTTGTTTTGCAATAAATGAATACTTTTAAAAAATATATCTTTATAAAATACAGTTTTATGAAAAGTATCCTGGGAACAGATGGATGGAACATTTATGAATAAGCTGATTCTTTTGTGAATTTTGTAGAATCATATTGACATTAGAGAGTTTAAGAAATCTTCAGAAATTAAAGAGTCTGGCACTTGCAAATGTTTACAAATCCAGAAGTGAGGATATAGTTGAGTATATTGATGTCATAACTTAAAAATGTCATTTCAGGGAGCAGATTTTACCAGTCATTCAGCACTGATGTTCCACTACTGTTACTGGCTGGCCATAAATACAATATACTTACCACTTTAGTCATATGGACTATTCTGGTTTAAAGTAACTCTTTGCAAGAAGTGTTTTAGGAGTGCATTATATTAATAGGCTTTTTCTTTTGTAAAAGACTGGTATTTTCATCTAATTTTCCTGTTGAATTTCACAAACGTTCTGGATATACACAAAGACAAATGTCATCATTTCAAATTTGTGATTATTCTTGAAACAGCACATGTAGTGAAGGGCACTCGCTCTCCAGTGACTGGAATGACTTCTGCACATTGTTTCTCACTGCTGATGCATTACCTTGGTCTACTAATTTGAGTGTAAGATCTGGAGAACAAAAGACATCTTCTTCTTCCTAGATGAGATAGTTAGGACCCCAAATTAATTTTTTCTCCCTTAAATTACTTTTACCTTGGGAAAACAAACTTCCCTTAAAGGAGAACTTATTAATATCTGCATGTACAACCACAAAATTCTGATTTTTCCCTCATGTCCTATCCCTTGTGTTTGAGCTAGTGTGTCAAGTGTGAAGCACTTCTCAACCTACAGATGTGGTCTGGTATGCTGGTGTTAGAAATTACACTATCAAAGGGTGGAATGTGCTTGTCTTTAGCAGGTACCTAACAGATTAGAATGGTAGGTTAAAAACTGTATAGTTACAAACTTGAAAAAAAGATATGAAACTGTTGCAAACATTTAATGAAATACATCTACCAGCACTGGGACAGTATGTAAGTTACTAGCACTTAGAACATTAATTTATATTTTTGTTGGAACAGTGCTATCATGTCTGCTCTGTGCAGTTATAGAATTCAGCAGAAAGCACACTTGGATATAGGCAACCCTTCAAAAATATATGAATAAATGTGCACCATCAAAGTGAATTCCTAGGGTATTTTTGCCTGGCTATGGTATCTTTGTTATGATGAGTTTTGAAGGGTCTTTTTAAAAACTTCATTGAAAGTATTATGTAATTAAACTATGTGGCACAATGTACTTAATTTGCTTTCACTGAAGATTTGTTATTTTCATTGAACATATTTGGTGGCTATTTGGATTCAAAACCCTTGTTTGAAATGCAGAATTGTCATCTGAACAAAATAGCATTTTATGATATCTATTGAATATACTTCAAAATAATCATACAGTTGAAAACTAATGAGCTCTTGGATTTAATTTCCTAGCACTAATGATAGATTATCATAATTGCTATATGGTCACCATTTTTGGAACTATAAGCAGAAAAATTTCAGTTTGAAAAAACAAATCATTAATATGAATTATATTTTACTATTACACTTATTATTTGTGGCCTTGAAACAAAAAACTACATTGAAAAGATATGTATTTCATTTAGCTATCTTTGCTGTTTGCAGGGTATCATGTAATAATAGCAGATAAAAACAAACAAAAAAAACCATTAAGGTAAGAGGAGTACTAACTTCACTGAATATTTGCTGAATGTACTTTTTTTTACAAATGTAATTATAAGGATAAAAAAATAATTATGGCCCTATGATCAATAAAAAGTACTAGTATAAGCTTATATAGTGATCACCACCTCTAACACTTATGAATGCATCAGCACCAAGTAGCAGTCACTTTTCATTTCCAATTCCCGTGTTAATTATGCAAACCTACACCAGTAGAGAACTGTGAGTCTAAAAATATCTTTATGCTTAAGCAAATACAGCAGACAAAAGATAGAAGAGCAGGGCACTAGCTCATACACTTTTTTCTCAGTGGAACCTTCTCAATGACAAAATGTCACTAAATTTAAAGTAATCTTCATTATAAAGGAGCAGAAAAATTAGTCCTGACAGAAAAATCAACACATTCATATAAATTCACAGAACTGACAAAAAGATTCTGCTCCTAAAATAGCAGCGTGGCAAGCCTATGAATACCCAGAAAGGCAGAGACCATAGAAGTATAATGCTATGGTTACAACACAGTCATGAGAATTCAGACACTTGTCTGAATACACCAAGAGAATAGTAAAAATTCTTAGCACGTACTTAAAGGTTTTTCTTTAATTCAAAAAAGTAATCATGATATTCTAGCTCAAAGGGAATCCATCAATATATTAAAAAAAATAAAGGCAAAAAAGAGAGAGTATTGAATTACAGAACTATATTTTAATAATAGCTTTGAGTGATAGTATGGAAATTGAACAGCTGATCCTGTCAGAACCAGGAGGTATCAGCAATTCAGATGAGGAGTAGAGTGTTGGGTACCTTACCATAGCAATGACTGCTGCTCCAGCTCCAGCGAGTGCCACAATGAACAAGTGGAATGTCATGTTTAGCTACAAAGAGAGGCAAAGAAAAGGACTTTCATGGTTGCACAGAAAATGGGCAAAAATTCAGAATAACAAAGAACAAATAATTACCTTCCTGGTGCCACCCTTCCACAAAAGTAATGAATAGGAATA
Source organism: Promerops cafer (assembly GCA_013398275.1). Classification (NCBI taxonomy): domain Eukaryota; kingdom Metazoa; phylum Chordata; class Aves; order Passeriformes; family Nectariniidae; genus Promerops; species Promerops cafer. The sequence continues at coordinate 137,889 of VZSE01007455.1, forward strand.
TTTTTCCAAGAGATTGATATCACTACATGTCATTGTGCTTGCACTTGTTTTGTTACAATGCTCATATTGGGGAGAAAGCATAACTCTATTTAAAAATACAGCATTTATATAATAAAATATTGAGAAAATCAATTATTTAAAAATATACACTCCAGTACATTTTGAGGGCTTCTTTTGTTTTTTTTTTATGCTACAATACTACAATACTAGCTTACAAGAATTATGTTTGTGGTGGCTTCTCCAGCGGCAGAGACAGCCTAAGAAACCCCATTTTCCCTTCCATTAACTGTAGCTTTCCATCCCTTTATATTGATCTATTTTCCTCTCAAATTTGTTCATAGTGATATAATATAAACCAAGTTACATAATTCAAATTAACCACCATCCTCACCTCACCCCAAACCAAATGATTACATTTGCATTTAATTTCAGTGACCTGGTTTATGCAGCAGCCACAGAGAGTCAACTGCACCAAAAGACCTCCATTTTCTAAGATGGTTTTGGTAAGGGAGGATTGTGTACCTTCCCTCTAAGATTTATTCAACCATAGTAAGACCCAGTAAAACACTTAGCAAATGTTAATCCTTTTGGCTTCAGAGGGATCAACATTTTAACCTCTCTTTGCTTTAGGCAGATGTAAATTTTTTTGTCCTGTCTTCATCCTTTATCATTTAAAAACAAAACCAGAACCCTCTGCTGCACTGAAACAGGTGGCATTTGCCTAAGGGAAAAACTACAAAGAAAAATGTACTAAGAGCTGCTATCCTAATGCTCAACAAGGTTTGGCCAAATCCATTTGAAGTCTTTACTCTCCTGTCACAACCATAGTCATAAGCCCTTCAATCAGTGATTCATTATATGGACCTAGTCGTTGTGCAGCAGGGGCATTAGCTTTCAAAAACATCTCAGTAACAAAAAACAAGATATTGGAATTATTAACAAACCCCAAACAAACCAACCGCAACTGTATTTAGAAAACAAATGGATGGAGAAATTGCACTGACTAAATTTGGTACTTAGTAAAAGACTTGGAAAACTACTTGCTTGACTATATTTTTCACTGTGATTTAATTCATCACCATAGCTAGAATTAGACCACTAAAAGTAAGAAAACATATATCAGCTACTTCCTACTACAGCATATATTATGGATTTGCCGAAAATACTATATTTATTTACCTCATTAGAGTCACACATCTTGATGAAACTTTCTGATGAGGTGCAAACCTTCTTTTCCTCTCCAATAGTTACAATACCTGGAGAAGAATAAATATTCACATTATTTGGAATTCCTGGTACAGATCAACTTCCTTTTTATGAGAAAAGCTAAGAACTTATTTTAACAATGATATCTGGGTTTTGTTGACAATCAGGAGTCTGGAGCAGCTCTCCTGTGAAGACAAGCTGAGGCAGTTGGGATTGCACAACCTGAAGAAGAGAAGGCTCTGGGGAGATGTTATAGCAGCCTTCCAGTAACTAAAAGGGTCCATCAAGAGAGCTGGAGAGGGACTTTATACAAGGACATGCTGCAGTAGAAAAAGAGACAATGGTTTAAACTGAAAGAGGATAAGTTTAGGTTAGATGTAAGCGTGTTGAGGCACTGGAACATGTTTCCCTGACAAATGGTGGACATCCCATCCCTGGAAGTGTTGAAGGACAGGTTGGATGGGGTCCTGAGCAATGTGATCTAGAGGAATGTGTCCCTGCCCCATGGTGGGGGGTTGGAACTTGTCTTTAAGGTGCCTTCCAGCTAAAACCATTATAGGATTTTATTCTTTTCATCCAGCACAAAACTAACACAACCCCAACTTTCCTTCTCTCTCATGAAAGAAAAATGTCTAATATTTTATTTCAGGATAATTGAAATGTTTACTATTAATGAATCTTTGCCAAGAAATCTAGCATCTTTTATATCTCCACATAACAATTAAAAATACACTGTGATTTTATTTTAGGCCAAGGAAACAAAAGAAAGATAAGAAACTATCTGTTGAGAGTATGATTACCCAAAGCTCTGCGGCTTGAGAAATCACTAAGACCATAACATATAGAATCAAACCAGTCTTGTAGAAGGAAGGAATTGAATTACCATCACCAAAACAAGAATTCGCAGACATTTTAAGATTACAAATTCCTTTCTATCCAAATTTCGCATCCTCTCAAAACACACATAAGTGCATATCCCCACATTATTCTAACCTCCACCATTCAGGCTATAGCCTCACTCCTCTCTAGCTCTCTTTCCACCACTTTGTTAGAGTGTTACTATCAGTATTGCTGGTCCTCATCAAGGTTTTGAAAGCAATGAATCTTGTCATGTCCCAATTCACCTCTGCAGAGACAGCTGATACCCTAGGATCTCACATCTCCAAGTCAGTGTCCTGCCACAAGATTAAAAGTAATTCTCCAGATAAATGACGAATTAAGCATTTTAGACAAGTTCCACCAATTTCTAAAAAAGAGACTAAGCCAAAGCCCCATGCCAGATTTTCATTACTCTGGGAGGATGGACAAGGTTGACTCAATTTTTGCCAGGACTGGAAATGCAGTTCATCTTTTATACACTGCCTAGACTAGTGGGTAAAAGGGCAGAGAGAGACACTTAACAATTGCTTCAGCAACACTGAACAGTCCATTTCAGATACATGGAAGCAAAGCAGTGGAATGCTTTCTTTTGTGAAATCTTACTTTTCATTTAGTGATTTTTATTTACGTACCATACTGGCGAAGATCCAAGCAGAGATTAGCTCCATCCACTACGGTGGCATTTCGGCAAATGGTCCACAGATTGAAGTACATGTAAACAGGCAGAGAAGTGAAAGCTGTAACTCCAAGCCAGGCCAACATAAAGATGTATGTCAGCATAATGAACTGCAGTAAAAAAAGGAAAAACAAAACCAGTGGTAGGTCAGAACTGAACTGATACATCATTGGGAATAAAAGAACCACAGAGAAGTCACAAATGCATCTATGACTGGCTTTGTCTGTTTCTATCCTTATTTAATTTATGGTTTTGGTCTGATAAGCCATCAATGATCAGGTCAAAATTATGCCAGAGCAGTAACGTGTGTTTCTGAAGAACAAGAATTACACTTCCAGAAGTGCAAGCACACTCCGTGTTCCTCTCACTCTTGTGCCAATGATGGATGCAAAGCAGAGCACCTGAAGTACAGACAGCTGCACGCTCTGTGAAACCTATCTGTCCCACTCTCTCACCAGCACTGCTCCATAGATAGGACAAGAGGCCCTATGGTTGTATCTTCCACTACCAATCCCGATGCAAAAAATTAAAACTAAATACTGGAGGCTTGGCTTCTTTTGCTTTCAAAATTGGGCTCTTAATAAAAATGAGCCTTTATGTGTGAAGGCCACAAAATCTACCTGGCAAATCCATTTGGCATTGACCTAATAAGACTATATTTTTGCCATTCTGTTATTGCATTCAGATATATTAGGGGTCTACATACAAGCAAACTCATCATTCAGGAAAAAAAAGTAAGTAAATGTCCTATAAATATGTAAACATGCTACCTTGCTGCTCCTTTCCTGGCCTGACACCACTGGGAAACACACTTATTAATAACAAACCATCTTTTCATTTATGCTGTGGAAAGGCTTTGTAAAGGCTACATGGTAAAATGTGGAAATTAGTCTCTAAATATTGAATCCAAATAGCCCCAGCATATTGTGGCTTCAGAAATGCTGATGAATCTAAACACTTTACTGGAAACAAAAAAATTTCATCACACTAACATTTTTCTAGCTGCTTAACTCAGAAAAATATTGGCTCCGAGAATAAGAAAGAAGAAATATTTTTGAAAGCTGAATAAGCTGATCAAAAATCTGCTAAAAATTAAACCCCAAAGAGTAAATAAGGGGAAAATGAAAGATATTTTCTTTTTTGGTTTGGGGTTTTTTTTAAATGTAAGATGCCTCAATTCAGGTAATACAGGAAAAAGCCTAATATAAGTATGGAATTTAGTTATGGAAATCAAAAAAGTCAGAATCTAAAAGGTTGTAAATTGTACTAAAATTTGTAGCAGAGTAGCTTACCCACATTGATCTGATCAGGAAAAGCAATCCAAAACAACAAAAGGTCTGAATTTTAAATGAGGCACTTTTATTGCTTTGAAGTTATAGGATGGATGTTCTCAAGCAATATTAAAGAGACCTTAATTTGATTTACTTTAACTCATTTCCAAATATTATTAAATAAAAGTAATTTTAATTCTGAGGAAGTATATTTACATAGGGATTTAATATAGTTTAATTAATCCAGTTTAAAATTTATTTCAGATTAATTTTCCTGATTTTCCCTAGGTAAATGAGACTTGTAGTAGTAGTTTGAAAAGATGTTACTTTTGATATCAGCTTTCTGTCCTTTTCTTGAGTTAGTACTCTGTGCTTCAATACTCACACTTTACCTCCATGCTTACCAGTTTGAGAGTTATAAACTGTTTTAACTTTTCCCTCAACATCCAACTAGTTTAAAAGAAAAACTGATGTGTCTAATTTATACATAAAGACTTCTAAAAATGCATTCATGCAGGTAACAGCTGTCTTCCTTGTCAAGTTTTCCCAATGACCCACTTACTAGAAACCCAACTGGTAAAATAGAGAAACTGATAGCAAAGTCCAGAATAAATATTCACCCTTGAATACTGCTGTAAACATTTCCATGTGTCAGTAGCTTTATATATTGGAGATCCTATTCCATCTATTGCAGAGCAAATAATTAACACAAGTACTGTTCTGTACATGCTCCTTTTGTTGTTGTTATTGTTGTTGTTGTTTTTATTGTTCTTTTACTGTTTTCTTTTTTTCCTTTCCATATCACAGTGTGAATGAAACAATATCTGGCTCCAGCCCAGGCACACATTTACAAATAATTATTTGGAAAATTACTTAGAACTGTAGATTCAGGGATATGAATTCCCAACTAATGTGTCCAATCTTAATTTATTATCAAGCTAAAGATTTGTACTCATTTTTTTCTAAGGCAGGAATAATAAATAAGAAAGAAGACTGTCTTGATATAGACTTTAAACTCTCATTTATTCTAGAAGTGCTTTAAAAGTAAACCAGCCTCCTAGATTATATTCTTGGCTTGTCAAAACCAAGTCTGAAGTCTTACTTGTCATCCATCTAGAATTTTTGAAATAAACAATACCTAATAAATTTAGTATATGTCTCAGTGCAGCACATCCATAATAATTTATTGGAGTACTAAATATTTTATATTAGTTACATTACTGAAATATAATAACTGTTTTTTTGACTGGGCTCAATATAGATTTGAGAATCCTCCTATTTTGTGATTAGCATCAAATGGAGAAAAAGAGATAGGCCTTACTATGAGTATTACAAATTCTTTTTAATATCTATTTAGTTTCTGATCTTTAGTAATGATGAAGAAGCCTACTCAAAAATCTCTGAGATAATACAAAGCACTGGTATAGCAAAGAGGGGGAAAACAGAGCTTATTAGACTCTAAAAAATCTGCCTTGGGCATAAAATAATAGTAGAAATCTGTCAGATGATAGTTGCTGTGAGTCACAAGAGCTGCCTTCTCAGAGACAACTGTCTGCTTGTTATGGAATGGATTCTCTTTAAAAACGTGCATCTGATTGGTTGAGTATCTAGAAAAAGTTGCTCAAATAATGATTTCATTTTAAAAATGTATTTTAGAAAAGGAAGAACTTCAGCTTTCCTCTGTCAGTTGCTATCAGCTGAAGAGCCAGGGGCCAATGATGTGCCTAATTTCACGTCACAACACCAAGAACACCAAGAAGACAGGAAAAAAACTGGAAGCTTCCTTTGTTTATGTAAGAATAACTAAAATGCAAACCTTCAAGTTAAATCATGTGGTAATTATGGGTTATTCCTGAAAGCTGGTATCACTGATATTAGTGAAGCAAGCCACAGAAATGTGATCTGGGCAGTAGTATATTTCCTGCTGAAAGGCCAGTAAAAAATATTTGACCTTGTTCAACAAATTATTAGTTTCTAGCAATAGCAGGTGGTAGCTTATAAATTCTTTTTATAATTGAATGAAATTATGAATTATTTGATTAAAAAAAAAAAAAAAGCACAGGGAAGAATACAGTCTTTTTTTAGATAATTTTCTCTGCTAATTACAACCTTCCCTCTTTGCTCAAGAGAACTTACGAGGAATTCTTAAGGAGCCTGTTCACTCCAGGAATTAAATTCAGAACCCAATGTCCTGAGATTCAAAGGGATCTTTCTCCTTTGAAGTAGCATTCTGCTACGTGACAAGCTGAAGATTTCTGGAAGAGCAGTATAGCATCTTAAAGAGGTATCATGGTTTGTTCTTTAGTGTCCTATCTATTGTGTTTATAGTGAGAATTACTTTCTTCTATCAGTTCAATTTTCACTCCAAGAAGCCAAACACACAAACTCAAAACAAACTAGAAGTGATAGTGAAATTCATCTACCAAATCATGAAGATAAAAGATCACTGATTTAAACTCAGCTCACATTTGCAAAGAATAGCTGAAATGAATATTTATTTTAACAAAGAAATCTTTAACCTTTTTAGTGTTTTATTTTTTGTATCATCACTGCGGCTGGCAAAATGCTCTTGGCCAGAGTTTTAAGCTTTTCGGTGCCTGTAATGGCTTTTCTGAGTTATAAATTATCGAAGCAGGCAAATCATCAACCTACTGGAATGATTTTTTAAATCAAAACAGACCAATGTCAGGAAGCAGGTATTTAAGAGCATATTCTGCAATTGTTTGTGTGGAGCACAACTTCCCTGGTAGTCATAGCTGGTTGAAATCCTTTTTCCACTGAAAACGTTACCCAAATCCTATCTATTTTAATAAGATCAAGATTTCAGTTACTGGTTGGTTTGGGGTTTTTTTTCCCTCCTCCTTTCTAATTTATGGGTACTTGTCCCTTGAAAAGCACATTCATTAAATTTCAAACACTGTTCTTGTTTTAGTTTTGTTATAAATAATTTAGTACCCCTGAAGAAACATTGTATGATGGCTTCAGTGACCCTAGGGACAAAGACAGTGAAATCTTATCTAGAAGGTACAGTTTCTACAAAGAGGATTGGAATGAAAGGAAAACAAATTAAACTTCATTCATTTCATTTTATGAGGACACTAATGCTTGCAACAAGAAAAATAATACAGAAACAGCAACAAATTAAGTGCCCAAATAAAACTTAACTCCAGAAAACTCATGTTGCCATGTAATTTTTTCTTTGTTCCAAACCACTCAATACTGACTTTTACACCTTCTCTCAATTTCATCATATATTTATTTTATATAAACTCCCTGATGTGAGCTCTCAACACAGAGAGCCACAAAAAGATGTACACCTTGCTGTGTCTGCGTCACATTCAGATTTATTATCCTATGACATACACACAAAAAATGTTTACTTTCAGCTACATGAATTAAGAGGTTCCTTCCAAACCTCTTCACAGCTTCAGAAATTCAGTAAAACAGTTTTTGCCAGAGATCAAAACCGAGCCTACAGAGATCATGTACATCCATCCTGCTCAAAGACTACCATGCTTCGTTATGAAACCCTGGCAGTGCTGGACATCACCCAGGATAAGCCCAGGGTCAGCCTGGCTGTCTCTTGTGGGAATACTGGGAAGCAGCTGGCCTCTGCAGTGCAGTGTAGTCCTGGTTTTGGGTGCATTTCCCAAATAGGAAATGCCAGAACAAGGCGCTGTGCTGGATTTTTTGGCCACACAGGAGCACAAGCAGAAAAATCTTTTCAATTTCTTCCTGAATTGTCCTATCTCCCAAATGTCTCATTCACTTTCAATTGTCCATATATTCGATTTCACTGCTAATAAAAACTCAGTTTTAGCACTTCACCCAGCCTCAAATTCATAACTGACCTTCATCTTTCAGCCTTCTGCTTCATCTTGTTCATTTTACCCAGAAAAAATTCCTCTGATTTATTGCTACAGTCTCTTTACCCTGCACACATTCTGCATAAATGCATTTGCATACTCTCTTTAAATTATTCATTGCAGCTGACACATATTTTCTCAAATGCTGAAATTTGTCTTGATGCAGTTGTACTGGGAGAGTACTGATAGAGTGCACAGTTCTCTCTTCAGGTTACAAGAAATCATATTTAAAGTACTGCATGTGTTCCCACTTCAGGCCTGTTGTTTATTTGCATTCAATTTTCTGTAATGTAGGGTTGTAACTACACCTTACAGTCCAGACTCAATAAGGGCTCTTTATCAATAAACTTTTATGATAGAGTAGTTTGAAGATTAGATATTTGGTCCTGTTCATCACCTGTGTTATTACCCCGCAGGAGTTTAGTTCTTCTTTTCAGAGGTTCAGATTTAATCCAGTAGATTTTTGCAATTTTCTTTTTCATTTTTAAAGAAGAATCTCTACATTAAATACTTCCACCTCTTCCCAATGGATTTTTTTTGTGGCAGCATTTTAACATGTATAATTCCCCATATGCAAATATGAAAAAGAGCAAGTAGAAAACCTGCTGAGTTCCGCTGGAAAACATTTTAACAATGTAGAAAGTAAAACAGCCTCAGCTGCTTATTTTATTTAAATGTAAATAAATAACAAAATGAAAAAAATTATGTCTTTAGACATTAACATGCTTAAGAAGGACTGTTGAGTAGCTCACAAGGAAATGGTCTCTTACATTTTCGTTTCTGTACTAACAAGCATCTCCAAATTCATCCCTCATTTATGGAGAGAAAAGATGAAGCAAAAATATTTCAACTTGTCTCATTTTATATATAAGGTTTCGGGAAGAGACTTGTTCTGATATTATCACTAAATGCCCTGTAAACCACAGAAAATACACACATGCAAAGTCTTTTCTATAAAATCTCTTTCTTTGCTAACGATCACTTGTTGGACATTTATTATTGCTTCTATGAAACATGTTCAGCCTCTCTCTCTCTCTAACATATTATACTCCCAGGCACAACTCCAAAAGTCTTGTTGAAACATGGATAGATTTCATGGTGTGCTATTACTGTCATGTGGTTGATATTCCTTGGCTTGAATTCAAGTCAACAGCTTCTAGAGAAAAAAGAAAAGCCAATATTGGCCCAAATTTCTCTCCATAGAGGGACAGACTTCTCAGGTTTGCCTAATGGAAATTCATTCATATATTGAATACTACCTAACGAGAATTTCCTTTGATTATTAAAATATGTTAATATAAAAATATAAAATCCCAGAAAATTGAAATTATATTTTGGAACAGGGTTTTTTTGGCTTTTTAAAGCATTTTTCTTCTACAGATAGGTTAGATAGAAAAAACCTGATTTTGTCAAAATTAGGATTGGTTCTCACTTTTGCTTTCTGCTTTTCATCTGCACATATATTTTTTCTAAATGTGTATTTCAAGGTTAAAATATCCCATGCATTATTTCTATTGCTTTGGAAACCATTTAGATGCATGTAAAAAACTGGCTTACTTGCTGATTTATGCTGTTGATCTGTTGGTAGCACTGTAGGAGGAGATTTCCACAGTCACGTCAGAAATGATTCTCTAACAAATTGATTCACTTTTTGAAATATTGCTTAGTAAACAAATCAATGAAATATCTGTTTGAAGAAGATAGCTTTGCATTGATGCAAGACTAAATTTTACCTTAAGATTATATCATTTTTCTCTTTAATACTTCCTTAGAAACCAAATAGTCTAATTTATTTTTTATTTCTGAATTTTCTTTAGAATGTTAATGGGTTTGTAGCATTGTGTTGCCTAAAGTTAGCATCAGTTGTTTTATATATCCTACAGGAGAGACTATAATTTTTGACAAGCTTTGAAGCCCTATAGAAATCATTGGATCTTTACTGTTGCTTGACAAAACCCAAATTTCCTATGTAATTTTTTTACAACCTTTCAAAAAGGAATTATTTTTTCTCAAAATGCATATGCTCATATTTTCACATTCACAAAGTCATCTTCCTCCTTTTTTCTTTCTGGTGGTATTTTTTTAATTCTAGGAGGTACTGTCTGGGAATATAGGTAAGCAATTTCCTTTGTATTTAAATGTGATTGCAGATAAATAATTTGGTTTTAGAACTGGCTTTTTAAAATATGGATTAGATATCTTCATTAGATACCCATTTTTCATGTGCTCTCCTTTCTGTGTTCATGCCACATAACTGTTCAATTTGAAGACATAAAGTATGAAAAGCAATCAGGTCCATCATTACCTTTTCCCTGATAATGTAGGCTGGTCCTAGTAGTAAATTTTCTAGGTTATGCTACCAAGTAGCTGATAAATTTTTTATAAAACTCTGAACCATACTCTAATGGTTTTCAGTGATGAAAAGTTTTCTATACACAGATGAAGATATAACACTCAGCTGGGAAAGGACTGAGAAATACAGATTGTTTTACATTTTTCACATTTCCAAAATTTGCATTGTAACACTTTTTCAGGAAGAGTCCATGGTTTGTAGTTGGACACAAGGCAATGAAGCTTAAACTAGAAAGCAGAAATAATAGTTATAAGTCTAAACAAATGTGTCACTCAAGGTTAATACTTTGCTGTCAAAAAAAAAAAAAAAAGTGTTTGCTTTCCTGATATATTCTTAATGGGCTTTTGCTTTATGCAAAAGTGAAGGGGTAGGGACCTTCCTTGCTTGATTCCTGTCTTGCCAAGCATTCAAAGTCAATAACACAGCCTTTTAAGCTTCTCTTGTGACCTTAAATAAATTTAAAAGTTTCCTTCCTTCCTGTGCAAGCAATGCCAAAAAATATTTACAAAGCTAACTATGAATTTGTAAGACATCAACAGGAAGATGCAGTTCATATGAAGAACAAAAGGTATATGGTTTCTTTGGATTTTCTTTCACCACAAAAATAATGAATTTGTGATAATTCCACTGATATTCAAAGGCTCAAATAACTATAAAAAGAGTAAGATGTCTAGATGCAGTTAATAAGCCAGCCAGGTGAGAACAAGGATCAGGGAAAACTGTCATCATCTGATGAAACATTCAAGTTAAAGCTGACATGGATTATCTGAACACAGGGGAAATAAAGCTATCATCTTGAGCAATTTATGATGATCCATAACAGAAAGTAAAAGCCCATGGAGAAAGTGCAACCACTCCCAAAGTTAAGCATACTTTGGAAACGTCTGACAGCAGTTTAATTAACAAAAAATAATCACTGACTGAGCTCACATGCCAAGAAAAAAATCTGTCATCAATGTGTAGGACACAAAGCACAATCTGAAGCAAAACCATACAGTTCATCCAGTTTATCACCACCAACAACATTGCTGTCAGAGAGCAGCAAGACCAAGAGAAGATGAGAAGGTACTGGCAAGGCACATTACAATGTCTGGCACATGCCTCTCTTAAAGGAAGTAATGAATACCACAGTCAACAAAAGGGCTGCATATAAAACACATGGGAATTGATGGGAAAAAAGAATATCAAATGAAAGTATGATTTTATACGTGCAGTATTCCTGAGTGAGAAAATCTGGAACTATACGATAAAGAAAAACAAAAAGGCTTGGACAGATTACAGAAATTAGACAGAAAAAAGTAGAGTCAGCACCTAGATATGCATAAAATAATTTCTGAGCTCATTGCAAAATATTTCTAGAAATATAACAAAGAGTGAAAAAAAAAATCTGCCTTCTTTTCAAGACTTCATATGCATATTAACAAGGCAGTTGGGAGAGAATGACATAAAGATGACTGTCTTGACCATTCAACTGAGTTTTGAACTACTGTTGGGGCTTGTTCTTCCTATTTCAAGATCAAGAGCAGAACACTGCAAGGAGCACAGTTCTCTAAAGAAACTCCAACAGTGATTTAGTATCCAGGGATAAGATTAATTCCAACAACCTATAAAATTCCTAATAAGTTTTCTTTCATCTACTAACTCCAGCAGTGTTTAGATTGCAAATGTTATTCACCTAAATTCCAGCTAAAGGGGCCAAGCAGGATACATTCAACTAAACGTATATAGTTGGTTGAAGAGCTTAATATAAAAAACATAACTTAAAAGACTTGAGGGTCATTCTTTTTGCAGAAAATAGGACAGTCACAAAAAAATTCAATTCATCTGACAAAGTTTCCCTAACCCTCCCTCTCCTTTAACTACTGAAGGAGTATAGGCCTTTCTCTTGACAACCTTAGTGACATCCTTAATTAGGTGGGATATATCTGTGTCATAATATATTCCCTCTGAAATTAACTGCTCCATTAGCTTCTGGGTATTTTGTGGAAAAAAATCATCTTTCTGGTTTTCAGTTGAGCAATCTGAAAGGTCAGAGCACTATGAATTTCACCTTCCCCATTTCCCATATCGTGGTCTGAAACTACTTACAGCATACACAGCTAAACATGTATGAGGATTAGAGATTTTTAGATACTTCCCCTAATTAATTTTGGTTCAAAGGATTCTGGACCCATAAATATATCTGCTGTCTTGGAGAGAAGGTCCTTTATTTTTCACAAATATGGTATGAAGCATACTACATTCCTCAGATGGAGAAGAATTTAATAAGAAGCAAGGCCTCCCTGTCTGTCAGATCAGCAGTTTTGCCCCAGCATATCCAGACATGGTATCTAATTTTCAGAAATGAGAGCTTCATTCCTAACATTCAGAAATAATACATCTGTTCTGGGTGGGAAAGCCAGCTGAGCCTGCACTGAACTCTCTTCCTCCTGTTACACAAAGAATCAAATGTCAATATGATGCAGTTTCACTGCCTTTAGAATAACTGGTCTGGTAAGGAAAAGATAAAGTGACAAGTTCACAGATGGTTTTTCAAAACATTTTTGCAGCTTCCATGGTTTTTTTGAAAAATAAAATCTGGAAATATTTTGGGAAGTTCATGTTTTAGTTTAGGTACTCAAGAAGCATGTGTGAAACAGCACATAGGTAATCAGGTACACAGAATTATTTTCAAAAGCAGAAAATTTCCTGTCAGTAATTAAAATAAAATATTCCTGAAACTAAAGATACAAAATGTGTATGTAAGTGCAGTTTAGAATATAAAATATTGTTCTCTAGAGCCTTAACATGGTTCTTTTGGAAAGCAAGTTACAAAGAAATAGAAATACAACTGCCACAATGAAGTCCTTATATAATGTTTTCGATGAAATAAAAAAAAAACAAACCACATTTTCCATTTTATAGCATAACACGAGGCAGAAAGTGTCATTGTATTTCTTTGTTCATTTTTTTCTGTTGATTCTGTGAGCAGATATTCTAAAACAAGGTGTAAATTAGGCTTTCCATAGCCAAGAGATCTGAATATAAATAGGAGGGGTATTAAATTGCAAACATGAAAACAGTGTTACAGTTGGCTTCAGGCCTGTCCCTCATTCCTTACTAATCATGCTGCAGCACAGTTATATATGAATGTTTATTTAATACTCTAAAAGCATGTCCAGGCATGGAAAAACAAAGCCTAGAAACAAAGCCATCCCTCCTCAAATGTGACTGGCATTGTTTTACTGCTTTTCTTTTACTTTTCACAGTAAATTAAGTCTGCAAACGTTGCCAATGAGAGTCTTCACTGTCCCTTTCACAAGGCCTCTCTCAGATGTGAGGAGCTCTACTCCATGGCAGCACTGACATGACTTGGATGCTAAGCCCCTGAATCCTCATATCAGCTGATAAGTCAACTATACATTCGCTGGAAAGGTTAGGCTGAGCTATTTCTTTTTCCATTACTTCAGGCAAAAAAATTCCTTTTGCCCATTCAGAGCTGGAAAGTGAGCTATTCACAGCTAAGCAGAGAGGTCAGGAAGAGCACAGGAAAAGTTCCTTCAGATGTTGGCTATCGGTGTTCTTAAAAGCCTGCTTTTCAAAAATATTTCTTAAGGAAGAGAAAAAGATGTTACTTTTCATATTTCCATATATAGAAATACAGTTTATCCATACAAAGTTAAAATAAATTTTTCTTGAAATTTTTTACTGATTTTTTCCTCCATTTTCATAATAGGTTTAGTCACAGACATAGCAAATTTGCCCATGCAAAATATTAATGACAAACAACTGGTGGCAGAGACAAAGCTGAAGGACTTCATTTTCAGACTTTAACTGAAATGTTAAATGTTAAACTTCTATTTAGAAAGACATCAACAACTTTGATATGAAATCATAGTCGCAACTGGAGTTTTTACAAAGGTGTTTTTGATGTGGAGCAATTTTTATAATTTTAATTTTTCAATTAAACAACAAATACTCTGTGTGTACATTTCTGTTAGTATTAAGCCAGTGCTAAAAGAAATCAGTCTTTGAGAGTTTAATCTTTGTTTAATCTTTGACAGTTTAGATTTTAGTATTTACAAAATTACTAGCTCAAAACTGTATACAAGGAAGCTTTCTTGGAACGTGTAGCATCTGCTAACCCTTTTCAACAGCATTATCTCATTTTGGCAACTGTACACAAAAGAACTTATTACAGCCCAATTTTAGCAATTGAACAATCTGGCCTTGACACACAATACTGATTTGGTTTCATTTACCTCTCCACTATTCTTTTTGTTGTTCTTAGATCTTATTTCTTTATATAATTGTATGTGTTAAGGAACTGAATAAATTCTAAACACAACTGTCTTGGATTGAAATATTTTGTAATTCTGAATATATATATTTTTTAAAACTAAGATGTTATTTTTCCCTTAAGAATTTTAAGTATGAGACAATGAAAATCAACCTAGTCAAAAGGATATCAAGTTTCAATTGACATATACTCTCCAGAGCACAGACACTAAAGCCAGAATAATAATCCAAAATAACTCCAGACATATGTATAGCAATATTACTGACACATCATCAAAATGAGACAATCAATCAAACAGCAGGTTTGTGAGTTTTTTCACCAGGAAAAAGAAAAAACTTCCACTGACTTCAAGAATAATGACAACAAGATATTTAACTGAAACTAATTGATGGGTTATTGTAATTGTGGTTAAAAAGAGTATACAGCCTTAACCTTAGCTGCACAATGTGTATCAACCCAGAGCTTCTCAAAGTAAAACACAAAAATTGCAAATTCCTGATGAGGGAAGTAAAGTGTTAAAGGAAATAATGTTGTGAGTAACTAATAACAACAGTGATATCAACCAAGGAATAGCTGCTTAACCATTCATTTCTTCCAGACACATACTATAGAATCACAGTTATCAAAACTGTGAGAGGATGTAGCACTGCTCTGCTGCAATACTGAGGACAGGCATTCATGGGAGCTGTGAAGAAAAATAGCATTCTGAAAATCTTGCTACTCTATACAGAATTGGAACTTAGTAGGTCCTCAATGAATACAGCTTAGAGACTTCTTTCCAGAAGATGAAAGCAGTGTTGGCATAAGCAATGACTACTCTTTATTTAAAATGTTCTCAGTCTTTTTTTATATATTTATTTAAAGGTTTTAAAGCAATCTTAGTCAAAGTGCCAAAATCATACAATGATGACAAGAAAGAAAGAAAAGGAGACAAAAACACAGGATTACTGTGGAGCAGGTTACATCTGCATAGAGATGACATACACACTGCATTCCCCAATTTACAAGATGAAGATCATCTGTGTGCAGTTTAACCTTAAATGTCAGGATATCCAAAATACTAGTTTTTATAGTCTTTGTATGACTGGAAGTATCTATTGCTTATATTTGTTTAGACTTTATTCCACTTAATTAAGTGTTGACAGTTGTAGCAGAGTACAGAAGGAAACCCAACCCTTCCTGCTAATTTATATATTATTTGTCATTAATATAGCATAAAAAATAAGTGTGCTTTAACACCCAGGTCTGTTTGGCTGTATTTATTCATTTAGTATTGAGCAAAAAATATGAGGTCTTGATGCAGACGGTGTTTTCAGAAATATCCAACTCCAACAGCTACAAAGTGCACAGGCCTCTTAGCTTAGATGCAGAACCAAAAAATTAGTTACTTGCCTGACACTGAACAGAAATGCTAAAATAATCCCAGTTGAAGCAGTCAGCAATTTTAGTTTGATAAACTTCCATTTTGGTCCTAGTACGAATCAGAATTTTTTGAATGCAAGTTTTCCAGGGTCATAAGTGAAGGGTCTCTCCAAACCAGAGATTAACACCGGAGTAAATAATGGCCTGTTTGCCATTTAGAAACAAAACAGAACCTGATGACAGGTCTCAGCTTGTTCCAAAGAGGAACAGGCAAGATTCCTAAAATAACTGAAAATATTAGTAAGGGAAATATTTTGTTCCCAGTAGAGCTGGAGGCCTTACAGTTTTAGGCCTGCTCAGTACAGCTTATGTTGCTGAAACAAGGAGCTTTCTCATTCAGCTGGTGGAATTCATTGCTCCTGAGCAGCAAGAATTACTTAGTGTTTAACCAATACAGAGAATATTTATAACACTCACTTCTCCTTTGCTGTAATTTTTAAACACTAAACTGAGGTATCACAAAATATTAAAGAAAAACAAAAGCAAAAAATAAACATCACAAGCCACTAAAAATATATACAAAGCATATTGAATTTGTCATAAGTACAAAAGCTTTCTTAGCCACTTACCCAGGCACTCACACATCTGCCACAAGTGGTGATTTTGAAATCTCCATAGAGATCCTTGATGGCACCAGTTGTAAAGAAACCCTCCACCATCAGCAGAATGCCATATACAAAGAATGCAGCTGCTACACCATATATCACGTACTTGAAGATGTCAATCCTGTATAGGAACAGCAAAAATTAATTATCTGCATAAATATTTAAAGCTGACTCTGAATTTTCAGGGTGAGATAATCAGACCCCCTGACTCTCAAACATTATGACTGACTGGAGTCAGTGTAAATGCTGATATGCCGTAATGACAGATGAAGCTGAGGACAAGAATGAGCTTTGAAATAAAATAACATTGATATAAGAAACACTGGATCATTTAATCTAATTAAATGTAAGAATGGTTTAGGTAAGACAGCAAAAATTGTCATATCAATTTAAAAGTCAGTTACTTTTCAGGTTTTTTTCCTCTCAATGAACTGGAAAAGGAAAAAAAAGAGAAGGAAAAGGAAGCAAAAAAATGACACATCTCCTAAGTCACATGTTCTATCCAGCACTTAGGTTATAGAAGCTATTTAGTTACAATCTTCAATAAAACTTTCTGCACATACAAGTAGTTCTCAAGCTGCAATGTTAGTCTGTGATATCTTCTCATTGTTATTCTCCCACTTATTCTCCACTGGACAAAGTGTTTGACACAGAATAATAAAATCATCAAGAGGGATTCCTTACTTCAAACCAGAAACGTATTATTCCAGAAGTAATGAGGTAAGATCATCTGGAATTCTTCTATAATGAGGCTTTAAAACATCATTTCACAGACACAGCTGAAGCAACGGAGGGGTGGCTTGCAGTGTGACATGCAGAGTCCTAGAAGGCTCAGTTCACTGCAGAGAGGATTACCTGGGTTGTGTGGTTGTCCTGCCCAGCACTGCTTGAAGGTCAACATTGGCTCGAGGAGACTGAGCCTCCTAAACGCTCTCTCATGGCCAGCCACAAGATCTTCCATAGCAGCTCTCTGCTCTGTTGTCTGAACTTGGAAACAGTCCTACTGACCATAGCCTTAGATCAGCAGATTTCAAAGTTTTCTACTTGAACTTCTCTAAAAAACTAGCCACAGTAAATTTTCAATTTATTGATGTGACAGGGCAGGAGCTGTGCAACTCTTTATGAAATGGCAATATGCAGATTTAAGATGGTACTAAATTCCAATCTTATTCTCCAGGTCAAGATAGAAACACCTCCTAACAGCCAAAGACAAAAAAAAAAGGCTGGGATCCATCAGGATCTGCCAGGTGATTTTTAACATGCCATTACCCACACTGGATGTTTTGTCAAGACAATGATTATTCTTATTGTTATGAAAGATTTAATGATAACAATTCCTTAGGAGCACACTTTCCATCATCACTCAAAAGACAACCCACAATACACATTTTACATTTATAATACAATAAAAAGCTCAAAAACCTGTTAAAATATCTTTGAGCTTGAATGGTTTTTGGAAGATTCAAAGTCAGTTTCAGGTGTATTTTAAAAAATGCAATAAAAATGCAGTTAAACTTTGATATAACTGGGGATGGGAGCAGTACTATAAATGAATGCTTCTGGAAATGAGACAGGTTATGTTTTTCCCTAATATTCTAATACCAAAGCATTTCTAGCCTTTTTTTTTTTTTACATTGCTTTTTGTTTCATACTCAAGTGAAAACTAGAGTAAGTTGATTTGTATATGTAATAGATACTTTAACAACTCAAAAGGGTGAGAAAAACTTAACACTGCAGATGGTATGAGATGATGCAGATGAAATTTATTTTAATATATATAATTCTGATTACATTGCAAAAATCCCATCTCCCTGATTTGACAGTAATTCAGCCATAGTAACACTTCTTTTTTTAACATCAAAACCGTGTTTTAAGCCTATCTTGTTATTAGTGATTAAAAAAAAGTTACAAAACAAATAGACAGCAACTTTGTGACTATTCCATATAAACTCTTCCAATTCCTATATTATATACTTAAAACAATTTTGACCTTCACTAGTGGTTGAAGTCTGGGAGTTCTGCCAGCAGCAGCTCCCCTCAGACTTCTATGTGCTCAGTTACAAGCTCTCATTGCCCTAAAGAGATTAGGACTTTTGAGAAGTCCGGAGACTATTTCAGTCCTTACAACAGCCCTTTAAACCATCTGTGCTGAGTCTCCCACTGAGCTGCTTGTGTCAAAAAGTGTACTAAGAGACCTCTGCTTTTTCCTTAGCCTTATGTCCATCTACAGGAATAACTTTCACTTAAGCCTTCCTTTCACAAAAGGAAAACATATATATAGCCCAACACCAGCCAAATATAGAAATCCATTCCTTCCTCATCCACTCGTTACAGAGAGGTCATAAAATCTCTATTCATCAGACTACAAGGGATGAAATAGCCAAGGGAAAAGGATCTCTTATAAAGCAAAGAGTAAAAAGATAAACAATAATTGTGAGACAATCACTCAACTACCTCTTTAAAAGCCAGATAGAATTGCATTGCAGTATAGCTACATTTAGTGTCTGCTGTATTTGAAGAAAATGTATTGCAACAATAACTTTATATATATATATAGTTTTAAAGATAGCATTGCTATTAAGTTATTCTGCAACATCTAATACAGTTCCCATAAACTTTTTTTTTCTCATTAAGTTATAATAGATAAAAGATAGACCTTATAAAATGGAGAATGCCTTTCTTAAAAATAAAATGTGATTCTTTGTGGATGAACTCACAGAGATTAATTGCCATCTGTGCTTCAGCAAATTCTCAAATGCTGCAGACAGAGCATGAGAGCAACCAGGGAGGTAGAAGGGAATGGCAGAAGGGGTGATGAACTTGAGCCAATGGGCAAGATGGGTAAGGACAAAGAACAAGGGCTTACACTTGTGCAAGCTGGAATGGAAGGAAAGAGGTGGGTACTGAGCAAAGAAAGGAGACAAAATGATGAAGATAAAATTTTCTTCTTCTGACAGGATTGGAAAAATATACATTATTTGAAGGCTAAAGCAAATCTGACCTAGGCTGCTGAGTAGAATAAGCTGAATGATTATCTAAACATAAAATAATTGTGAAAAGCATCTTGAAGTTAGTAAAAGCTTTTTTTTAAAAAAATATAGAATAACCTAAACCATATTTTTCATACTGTCTTAATCTGGTAAATTCTCCATGGATTCTGGATCTGTCTTTCCTCACAACACTATGTTCAGAAATGTTAAAAATATTACTGTTTTTAAATTATGATTTAAATCAAGCTGATCCTTCAGTTTTCAGTTCTTTCTCTGCTGCTAGGTCATTAATTAATCCATATTAACTAGATTCCTTAATTCATTAGTCTGAATCTGGATTCTATCCAACAAGAAGCATATTTAAAACATCTCTAGAGAAAGCACGTCTGGCAGAAGGTATTCAGGGAAACCATCAATGATAACTTCTCAATGAACAGGTTGAAACTGAGTACCAAGTGGACTATCCCAGCAGAGACAAGTCAGAGGTGAGTGAAAATATTCTTAGTGAGTCAGAACAATGTTGCAGATTTCCTACTGTGTATTTTGATTGTGTTTTGGCAATTTAAGTATTAAAAATTATAATAAATCAGCAAGAAATAATTTATTGAACGATCATGTCTATGTCAAGCAGGTTTTGGTGAAAAGTGTGTTAGTATTGTTTTGGAACAATCTACATGCTAGGGGTGGGGTTTTTCCAAAATTTGGGTAATATAGGAATGCAGTACAGACATTTAGTTGTAATTAACAGCTGAAGTTCACACTAGTTTGCCCTGTGACACAATTCTCAGGCTGCCCAGAAAACCATTATATTCTAATAATAACTTCAGCCTGAACAAGTGATAAAAGCCTAATATTCCAAAGGTTTTCATTGGCCTACCCACCAGAACACTAGATATTATTGCAGGATTAGTTTTCCTGAATTTATAATCCTGTCTCACAATTCTATTCCTGAATTTATAACATAACTTCTCCAATATATATAATGATATTAAGATATTACAGATGTTAAATAGAACATGACTGCCAATAAACTGTACCTATACTCTCTAAATGCAAGTAGTTTCAGGCAATTACATCTATTTCCAAGCAAAAAAACCCCCAAACATAATAAGTAAAATACCAAAGCAATCAAAGTACTGACATGTTAATAAGATTACCATAGTACAATATCTAATGAAAAACTGCCTTCTTTTTTTTTTCCAGCCTACATAGAAGATTTAGAAGCATGAGAAATACATGCAAATGTTACCATTGGGGTAGAATGGCTTCTGTTTTGGGAGATTGTTTGGTTTTTTTAAATTTTTTGTTCTTTCAATTACAGGGAATTTTGAATACTTGATGTTTACATCTAGAACACATGATTCTCTGTTACTCTGTGAACCAGAAATGCTGATCCTCCTGCCCCCTAAGGGACTGATCCTAAGAGGGCATTAAGACACTGAGGTAGCAGCCTCCCCCCTCAAGCTGTCTCAAGCTTGTAGAAATAGTTTTGAAAATGCGTTTTTAGAAGACAGACAAGATATAAGGGGATGTTTGCAAGCAAAAAGGTCTGTTTAGGCTATGCAGAAACCAAGCCCTGTGGAACTTTTGAAAATATGTGCTCAGGCTCTCCTGCAAACCAGCTGGGAACAATTTCTCAGTGTCAGTTCATGATACTATTCACTTAAACAGGTTGAGAAAAGAAGATAGCTGGTACCATAAAACAGAACTAAATTGTTAGGAAAAGGAGGGGACAAGCAAAGACAGACTCAGAACGAAAACAAATAGGGAGAAAGAAGAATTTCTTAAGTCATGTACTACCTGCAAAGTAAGACATAAACCCCCAAGTAACAGCCCAAATGAGGTAAAAGAAACTGAAATAGTCTCACTGTGAAGGGAAAAGAATGGAAGTACTAAACAAATTTCAGCATAAGTCCCTGAGGTATTTTTTCTAGATTAGGTTAATAAGGAGCCTAACTTCTACATTTCAGGTGGGAAGAAAATAAAACTGATGTATAGAATGCTCAACTAAAGTTTATGAGGAAATGATAAGAGAAAGGATTAACAGTAGGGAAAGGATAAGACCAAAAAAGACCAAAAAGTAATTTTTACTGAAGTAGAAACAAAATACAATAGAATGAAAACAGACACTATGTATTTCTGGAAGAAATTTTGTGTGTAATTATACAAAACATTTGCTCAAAACTAAAGCCAGATTGTTAGTATTATATAAAGAAGAGATCATCATACTACAATATGCAAGTTACATTCACATTCTACAAGGGCCAGATTTTCTTGTTCTACTCTGAAACAAAGCTGATGTGACATAAACACCCACTGGTTTTTATTTGTGATGTACAACTCTCTACGTGCATGCAGAATAGAACCGTAGATCATCATCCTCTAAAAACCTGTTGTTTCCTTCCTAGGAATGGAACAGTTGAGTACAGATTTCTTGCAGAACATCTAAAAAGTCATATAGAATCCTCAAAACTAATGGAAGAGGAGCGAAAGCAGCACAAACCACACCTCTGTTCTATGAATCTTGTAACTTTCTTGAACTAGGAAAAGATCCAGTGTAAGAATTTTAGTAATCATGAAAACTTTGAGTCAAAACCACTGAATTTTTACTACAGCCTATGGACAAGGCTTCTCCTCAACGTTGTTTGGGGGTCTTTTATAACCTAATTTTGTTCTGTCTAAAACTACTTTCTTAGCAACTTTTTTAGAGATGCTAATTACAGAAGAGATCAGGAGCCTTCTTTGTCTGAAGAAGGCAAAAAACCTCACTGGAACTAGTGCAGAGTATTGTGCTGACTTCTGGTGAAATTATATGATGGTTGTACACTCTGGAGACTGAATTCCCAGGCAACCTTCTATAGCAGTAGAGTGTAAAAAGATGTGGCAAAAGCATACTGCAGGGCTTGTGTTTCCTTAGTGCAACTATAAACTTGGAGACATACAAAATACACACTGACATTGTAAGACTGAGAGCTTGTTACTGTATGTCCAGGTTGGGATCATAATAGTGAATTTACCCTTTTCAGATATCCTGTGGAACAGAGAGTTAGTTTTGCATGGCACATAAAGCATATTTAGCAATATGGATATTACATATAAATATATGCTTTCCATTTTATCTGTTTATAAAGTGAACTAACACTAAAGGGAAATAAAGGCAGTTAAAAAAGAAAAAGATATTTCTATGGAGATGTACCACCTACTGAGAAAGGGAAAATCACAAGACATGAAGTGATTATAGCTAATCTAAGATTCCAGTCAACCAGGAAGGAGAGCTACTTAACACAGTGCTAAATAATACAGATGTCTGCCGAAAAGTAGGAGACTGTATTTGCACAGAAGAAGACCAATAAATTCTTTATGTAAGATCACTCTGCTGGTATTCACATGCACTGCTATGAATTTTACAGATTATTCCACCGGTATTCTCATGTGGTGCTCTGAATTTCCTTATCCATTTTCATAAAATGAGGACTATGTCTTTGCAGGTAATTCCCAAATCCTAAATTTTACTTACATAAATTCTCACTGGTATTGCCTTTAATACAGAAGACTGGGCAACATAATATAGCTGAGTAGGTGGTAAATATGACTTTTCAGCACTGTGTAATCTTGTAAAGGTCATTATCAGGTGCTGATATTTTTTGCCAGATTTGATGCATCTGCCAATGATGCCAGATCTAAAATCCTATGTTCTGCATCTAATATTTAATATGCTGTATTTGTCCAGTGTTGCTATTTATATGTGATTCAATTATTCCAATGAAATAAAAACTGTTCTCCTTAAGTAACCTGAATTTTCAATGACATTGTGCTCTCTCTGGTGGTTCCTGCCAAATTATAATACCCAAAGAAGACACGTGGGTCAAGGTTGGATATTCCATGCAGAGAAAACTTCCTTCTTCTACACAATCTCTGTTGCTGTTTCCAAACATGCTATGGCACAGTTCTGCCTAATTTAGCAATTATTTGATACAGATCCTTATATGTTTTGCTTTCCATAATAGAAATCGTATTTAAAAAGTAATGTATGTTCAAATTTAAAGAATGCTTTTGTAAGAGAACAAAAATGTATAGGTAAAATCAGATTACTACTATTGTGTATTAAGTAGTTGCCTTAAACAGAATCATCACACAGTCTAATACAAACGTTTATAAATATCACATTTCACGTTAGCTGTCCTTTACTACAGGTCACATGGTAACAACTTTCACAGTGTTCCACTAATATAAGTGTAGAAAGATTGATGATAACAGCAGTATTTTGGTGCTACCAGAATTTAACTTGTAATAGCATCAAAGTCAACAACAGCAAAAAAAAGACAGCAAATCATAACATACATTTATCTACCTCTCAAAACATTGTTTTTTATCACTAAGAGGGGAGATATAAAAGATTCTGCACCGGGTTTTTTTTTGTTTTACTCAAAAGAAAACAGTTGTACATACATATGTATATTACAAAATGATACTATCTTAATAAACCCTGACTGTAAACTAAGAGAAAAGTCATCAGCAAGCATCAAACTTGGCAACAGCAGTACCTGAAACACAGGTTTCATGTTCTGAAAGGAAGGAAATTTTTAGACCTAGGAAGGTGGCACCAATACGGTGTCTATGAAACTTTCTGTAGAGAACACATGACAACAGAATTACAGATTGCAACTTCATTTAGTTTACTATTTGGTTTCACACGTTTCAAGGAAGTGAATTTACAATGACCTGAATTAACTTTGACTGTAGTAGGAAAACGGGTTTAATGTTACTATCAGGGAGATTTCTTCATTTTCCACTCCAAGAGCATGATTCCCTTGTTCCATGGCCTATATATCACAAACGTGACAGATGGCACTAACTGGCCTTGCGTACTAAAGAGAAAGAACTGGAAAAGGATGCTGATAGGAAATACACAAAACATACCTTGTGCTGCTGATTTTCTAAAATCTTCTTTTGGAATTCTTCCAAACACCAGAAAAAAAACATAAAACTCCAGCCTATGCAATACGTGCTTGATAATCATATGTTTGTTTCTGCTGACTTTGTAATCTTCTCAAAATCAGTGATTAAGTAAGAAAATCTAGTTATACCTGGTACTTTGCAGATAGTATTTGCTGCATTTTATTAAGTTATTAGGACAATGACTGAATACCACATCTACCTCAAGCAGATTGCTCAGTTTTAGTGAAACCTACAGAGCTGTTAAACTGACAAAGTCAGCAACATAAACCATTCACCTCCTGCAGATAAATATGATAAAAGCAGTTTCCAGGATAATTTAAAGCATCATACATATTTTCTTAGGCTTCCTTCGGATCAAAAAGAAGTAAAATAACTACTCTGAAGCCACTGAAAGAATCCACATCCCAAAAAAAAAATCTTATGACTTCTGCAAAATCCCAACCAGGCATTCCTCCACTTGGTGGGGAAGTGGGTGGAGGGCAACATCTATCATTAAAACAGTGATATGGTTGATAGTGAAAAAGTCTGGAACTGTAGGGAATGAAGCTCCCCAAAAGTCATTCAGAAAGCAATATAATTAGAGGTTAATCCCAATGAAAAGGTCACGTATTGATAATTCCAAATGTTTTTATAGCCATCCAATTTATTAAAAGTTCATGGATTTAAAAATGCCTGTCTAAAGAGAGAAGAGTCTACCATTCAGCTACGTGACTTTTGAAGATATGATCTCTCCATAAGGAATGCTGTCTATACAGCATGTGTTCTCATTTGAATACATTTGATTTATATTAGTTTTCAAGTATTTAGAGTATTACCTTTCTCCTCTGAAGAAACTAAAGTCAGGCTATAATCCAGTGCTTTGAGAAAATGTCCTTTTAAAAAAATTATTGGTATTTTTTAGAAATTTTTTTGAGTTTTGCATCTTATTGCAGACAATTTTGGGTTGTATTTTCCCCCTAAAAACAAGCAAGCAAAAAAGCACTCTCTCTACCCTATCCAGCATCTCTCTAGGTTGCCTCTATAACTTTGGAATTATTGACCATGATCATTCTGTATTGTAACTTGGAAAGAAAATCATAAATTTCAGAAAATTTATGTAACTGACTGGCATTTATAGAATTTAAATGACAGCTCCAAAACTTGCTTATAATTTTTAAATTACAAATATTTACTACTTGTCAGTATTTCCACAGCAAATATGATGTGCAGTTGTTTTATACTCTGAATTCAGGCAGTAGTCCAGAGAGATGGAATGAGGGACCAGCACTCAGATCACATCTCTTATTCCACAGGCTGATGCTCTTGGCTGAATCCCCAAAGGCTGAATGCTCCAAGTGAACTTTGCTGCCCATTGCATGCTCTTAATTAATTAATCTCTCCCCAAGTGTCAAGGCATCATGTGGAGTGTGGGCAGCCCAGAGCAGCCCAGAGCAGCCCACAGTGTCAGGAATGGCCAGAAAAGTCTGTGGTGAGGGTCTGAACCCTCACTGAAATGTGGTCCTTGACCATGGCAAGGCTAAGGGGAGGCCCTTGGAGAGGCCAGGCAGGGACAGTCAGGGCTGTTGATGCCCTCAGGGACATTGATATGGGCATTTCTGAATGGCATTGTTGGATCTAGGTATTTTTGCTTTTATCTGAGGCATTTGGAGAGTGTTTCAGATTGTGTTTATGCCCTCATTATGCCCTACTTTCTCTACAGGGGTCTGCTGCTTCTTCTGAATTACAGCCAGTAGCTGAATTACAGCCATGACAGAGATGAAAGATACAGGGTGGCCTGTGAGTTGTGTTACTTGCATTCAGAACAAACACATGTGGACACAGTTAAAACAGCCTTTATCACTTGCCACCCACATAAATAGCTCTCAGATAGGGATTGATTTTTATGCTGAATGACATTTGAAATCCAGCATGCTAATAAAAATATAGACAGAAACCATAAGCATGATTAAACAGAATCTAACACACTTCACTCCACTGCAGCATCTGCCTGGCACATTTATCACAGGACAGACTCCAGGCCAGCCTGAGACACTTCACAGCACGAGAAGCATTAAGACCCCAAATGTCTTAAATAACCTTTAAAAAGTACAGTTGAGTAGGGAACACTGCTAGATTTTTTTGAAGACTTATCATTTTTAATCAGAAAAATAAAAAAAACTAGATTTTATTTTCATTTCAATGTGTATTGTTTCAAGAATGTAGGCACTACAGAGTTTATTTCTACTTACATATTCTTCTTTTTGGTTTTTGGTCTTTCAAAAGTATAATTACTGTAAAGCTTTTGTACTGCCAATGGTTAATCAATACTTGTGAGAAAATACCAAGGATTTATTCTCCCTACAAAATTATTTTAAAAGCAGTGTAATATCTGCTTAAACAGGTAGAAAATTAATGTGCAAATTTTTTTGCGAGTCACACAGTTTACCCAGCTCAATGCAATGGCTTATCTGCTTTTAGTCAAAATATTTGCTCCTTCTGCCTTTAAGACATAAGTTTAGATATACCTTTTACAACTGAATAAAATCAAATTTCATTTCAGTAGGTCTGCCAAAGAAAGAATTGGGTTTAATATCTCTTCAAGAAAACAAAGAAAACAAATAGATCCAAAAGCTACTAGCAAAGAAAAACAAATGCCAGGGGAAAAAAAATTACAATTCCCTAATCTTTTATGGTGAATTATATGCATTTGGAGTATATTCCTTGACTGATACTTTCACTTTAGTATGTGACAGAGAGAAGCTGGAAAACGTGCTATGAAGAGAGCCACATTGATTTGTGGCTGTTCTGCACTAATAGCTTCCTAGGGACTAATAAAATAAGTTAGAGCCTAATAAAATGACTGATCTTTCATTCAGGATAACAATGAACCTTAGCCACCAAGTCAAGCCAGACTCATTATTCTCAATGACAATCCAAAAAGGCAAAGCAGAAGATACATCTTCCCCTCAACCCAACATGTTTTTCTACAAGGACATAAAAATTCCTTGATCCAAAGAAGAAATTTTAATTTGGCATAGCTGTGACATACTTATTTGGTCCATGCTCCCTCCTGGCTACTGATCCCACAGTGAGTACACCTAAAATTTGCAGAGAAGCTTTGGAAAGGATGCTGATAACATAACCGAATAGAAGTGAAGAAACTTCAAATTTCATTTCTAGCTCTCATGCAAACAGTGGTGCCCAGCCAGATTATATATATATATATATTTTTCATTTTTCTATGTCAAACAATGAGTATAAGGAAAGAGTAAGAGCAGGCGAGTCAACAGGATAACCTCCAACACTAATCCAGCCCTTGTGACTTCCTGAGCTGGATAAGTCTGTGTGTCATTAGAAATCATCAATGGATTTATTTTCTAGATATCCAGTCTTCCCTTGCAGCCATAAAAACTTCTGGCATCCATAATATGCAAATAGTTTTATAGTTTTACTATGAAAAAATGGAAGAACTTGCTCCTGCTGAATCTGGTGCCTACTACTTTCCTCTGATGCCTCAAACTTTTTGTACTGGAATAGAAAGACAATCTAATCTTTCATGTCTTATAATACTGTGAATTTACAGAGCACACGTGCAACAGTTCTTAATCACCCCCGTTCTAGACTGAAGGATCTTCATATACTCAATTCTTAACCATGTATCTCCTGTCCTATAATCATCCTTTCCTTGCATTCTTTGAGGCACCAACATTGTATAAAGTATTAATGATATGAATTAAAGATGGACTTATACAACGGCATAAGTATGTTCTCTGTTTTACTTTGATTTTTCCACTCATTGGTACTTGGTTTGTTTTTTGATCACTCAGCCCTGAGATGTTTATTATGGAACTATCAATAGGAAGAGGTCAATGTTTTTGATGATCAAATCACCTTTACGAAAAATATTCATGAAAGAAAATAATTACAAATTTAAGGATAGGCTTCTTCAGCTTTAATTACAACCATTAGCAACCAGGTAAGAATTTGAATTTCAACTATCTAAAAAAATTATGTTTTAAAGAGACAATTTTAAAGATACAAGAAAACATATCATTTAATTTCAGCATACAGTAAACTATTTTTTTTAATGTAATAAATTTAATAAGAGAAGTTGATGTTCAGCAAAACAAAGGTCTTCCAGAAATAGATTTTCAGGAATAGCAAAGCATGAAACTTTCAAAACAGCTTAATTCTAGAAAAATCAGAGGAAATCGAATTTTGACGTTTCAAGTCTCAGGGTTCTGCACAACTCCATGGTTACTTCTTTACTGTGTTTATTCCTAGAACCTTTACTTGTTGCACAAGCCTGCTTTATCTGTTTAGAGTTTTGTGGACATCGGGGTTTGTTTGTTTAGATGGTTGGTTTTTTAACTACAAGGATGCATGGAACAGATTTATCAGTATTATATGAAGTAAATTTTAGTAATAAATTAATTAAAACTGTGGGGTATTGAATAGTATTACAAATTGCTTGTAAATACTAAAAATATCAGCTCAGTCAAAACTTCATCTGCTAAGCTTATCCAAACCATTTTTTCTATGATTCTCACTAAAAAAATATTTTCTTGAGTCAAATTTATATCCCTTGTGGAATTTTTCTGCAGTTTTAAAAGGAAACAAGTGAAAAGAGCAGAGAACTTACAGGGTAAAGGCATCAATAACATCTCCTGCAGATCTTGTCATCTCAAAGTAGGTTTGCAGAATGTTGACAGTTCCTGAAAGTGCTTCATGTCCACAGCCACAGAAGAGTGCAACTCCAGCATAGAGCAGGATGGTGGCAATCAAAGACGCGTAGGGAATGCCTCCCAGGCATTTGATACAACACTCGAAGCATCCTACAAGAAAGAAAGAAAAAAAAAATGTTATATGCTACTAAATTATATCAAAAAAAAGCAAAAAGAATGTTTTATTCGTGAGAAACACTTCTGAAAATTAAGGACTGTAGGCCAAAGAGAGTTTAGGTCAAGTATAACAACCTAGACTGTCAGAAAACCTGTGAAAGGTTAATCCAGCTTCTGAGCTTTCTCAGTTGCTACTTGATCTATCAAATGTAGACATGCCATCTGATTAACATGAAAAGTTAAACTGTTAGTTCCTTGCAGAGCTTCATGTTTTTATTCAGAGCAGGTAACAATGTCAGTCCTAGGTTATATCTATATTCACAATTCCTGCTGGTGACCTATCAGATTACTGAGGAGGACTCTCAATAACAGGAAAACAACCAAAAAAAAAAAAAAATAAAAAGGTATTCAGTCCAATTTATTCTATCATCATAGGTTTATTCCAATTTTTTGGACATACACTTCTGACAACAGAATTGCTCCTGCTCGCAACACCAATTCCTTGTGCATCACTCAGATACCTCACAAGAATAAATAAAGACATCCACCAAAGAGCACAGAATTAGAAAAAAAATATAGTTGAATTTTCTCTCAATGTATTTTACTCTGTGTGATGTTTCTTAAATGAAGGTAATTGCTCTTAAGTTATAAAAGGCCAACATCTTGTCCCACCATCACAGTGTCTAAAACAATGCCCAGTTCCATAAAAAAACCACATTTCTTCAGTAAGTGTGCTCAAGTTTCTGGCACAAGCCTGCCTAGTTTCATGAATGCAGCATCTCTGACTCTTCCAAGTCTCATCAATCCCATAAGACCTCTTACCCCCCATGGAGCCCTTCCTATTGCCTTCTGAAGGGACAGAGAAGGTGGGAACCACCAGCTGAGAGAAGACAAACAGGCATGACTCAGTAATGAGAAGTTGCATTTTCTCCTAAGCACTACCAGATTATAGCAAAAAGGACCTGGATAGAAAACAAAGTGAGGCATATAGATTTTAAATATTTATACAGACAAAGACCAAATAAAAAATACGGATTAGATGTTCAACAGGTATGATTCAATGTATTTTAACTTGTTCCAAAGGCTTTGTGCTATGCTAAATCATAGTACCAGAGATATATCAAAAGAAAAAAGCCATTCTTTAAAGGCAGTATGTCTACTTTCATTATGTCTAATTCTCAAATGTAGCTTCTCTATGTAATTTCATATTTTGTCTTTTAATTTGGTATATTTCTATTTCCTTTGGCCTAGATAAGCCAAGTAATAATTTCCTCTGTCTGTTGAAACCTTCATTTACTGCTTTTAATGAACAAATATTAAATAGTCATATATATATGTTTAGCATTTATATATATATATAAATTTATATATATATACCCTGAAGAGAAGAGTTTAAGCCATTTTCAAATATGTGCACATTTTACCCAAATTGAAACCCCTTGCTATTTTATAAATATAAGTAGTATTATAGGCAGTATTCAGTATATACGCATATACGTATACATGGCTGAATAGCTTCTGGTAAAAAAATATAGGATACTAAACATTGAATATGCAAAATAGATAAAAGACAAAATAATACCCAAGTATGTATGCTAGTTCTTTAAAAGGATAAAGAAAGTTATAGCTTGAGACTACTTTTGTTTAATGCCAACTTACTGGATCAGAGCCAACTGTGAAACACCAGAAGTAAAATGTGCAAATCCATACATTTAAGCTTCTGCCAAAGTCGTGCTGAGTAACCTGCAGTGCAAGTCACCCAGCTGGAGCATCCACCACTCACATCCATGGGTGTAACACCTCCCAGCTTTAGGTGAGAGCATTCCATCTCCCCCATCTCTGAGCCCATGCATCACTGGGTGAGGAGCATGTCATCCCTGCAGCTCCTGCCATTCCACCGCGCTGGCAGCAGGCAGCTCTCCTCTGCAGCTGCACAAGGCTTTGGATGTCCAGGGATCCTTTGAGTCTTTCTTCAGCGACACACTACAGGGGTTTTATACCCAGGGACTCTGTGCTTTTCATCTGTGCAAGGTCTTAGGAGCAGGCTAGAAAAATGTATAAATGCTTTTGGAGTAACTAATTCTGCGTGCAGATAACTGCAGGAATCTCTTAAAACTCCTTTGGTCTGTTTTCTAAGATTACCCTTAATAATAACAACTGTTATTAATTCTTCACTATTTAAAAGACTATACAAATACTAGAAAAAAAATCATGGAAAAAAAAATCATAGAAAAAAAATCACTGGAAAATCTACTGTCTTAAAGCAAAAAATCTGAGAAATATATATTTAAAATAAGTTCATTGAACAAGAACTATGGGACAATACATAGTTACCTGACATCAGAGTTTATCACAAAACCCCAACTGCTATTTTCAGCACAGAATAGCAGCAGAAAAAGACTCAGAAAACTAGTACCACTGTACATCTATTGACATTATATGAGAAAGTAAAAAAGAAGGGGAGAGATGACAATAGGGTAATAACAGGAATGATGGATGAGGGCTTGTAAAGTCAAAGATAAAAAAATAACATAGACCTAAATATTTTCAGGGACACATGGACTTCAGGGAGTGTTTCTTAATATTGCAATAGCTTGGGGCAGGGAAGAGGAAGAGAGATTTTTGTGAAGATTTCTTTTTCCCCTTCTGAGAAAGATGAAGTAGAAGAGAGGAAGTTGTGTGCACTGTTGTCTGGGAACAGCTAGCTGTGCATTACATCCTGGAGCTGCTGCACCTCACTCTCTAGGTCCAGTGTGGGTTGAGAACACAGTCAGATGTCACAAATTCAGATGTCATCAAAACCCACAGCCAGTGATATTACTTGAGCTTTATTGTAGTGAAACAGTGTAATAGTACAGTAAAATAGCATAACTAAATAAAAACAGTATAAATGATAGATGTAATAATGTACAATCCANAAAGTATAACAGTATAAATGACATAGCATAACAAAGCATAAATAGCATAACAAAGTATGACAGTATAAATTATAGATGTAATAATGTACAATCCAAGGGAAAAATTAATCAGAAATAAATGAGTATTTTTCCCCCATCACTTCAAACTTTGTAAAATAACTGAAACAAATTTATAGTTCGCAAAGAAGTGCTTCTATTCATCTCTCGCATTAAAACTGTTCATGTTTATAAGCCTTTGAGGGAAACTTTTAGGGGCATATTTCACCAACTTGAGATATTTTCATTCATAAAAGAATACTGGGAAAAAATTAATTCAACCACGTGAAATTTTCAAATAATCATGTATTGTCAAAGCCTTGCTCATTTACTTAGCTCTTCTATAGCCCTACTACCTTTCTCACTGCTTACTTCATGAGTAACTCTAGAGTTTTCAGTGCTGTCAAATCAACTCAAAACTAAGAAAACCAGTGAATCAGCACTATGATTTTAAAATGGATATTACACATCATTCATACACCACACAAGGTAATGTGCTACAGGTAAGATCTGCTCCAATTCTTCTCTTTCAGCTGTTCAGAATGTGCAAATGGATGTTTAATTCCAGAACAATAGAAATGCTATTTTAACCTGCGCAGTGATATTGAATCACCAGCACAGTGACTCAGCTGTGAGATGTGTGTGTCTGTGCCAGACAGGCAGTCACTCACCTCTCCAAACACCCTCTTCACAAGGCAGTTAACACATGCAGTCACAGAAATAATTACTGGGAAAGATGAAAAAGATTATGTGCTCCTTTGATGTTTGTTCTCATCTTCAAATACAGTTTTCAGTACTTTTCAAACTTTTGACTCCATGCAATAAGCTTGTGCTATATAGTTCAGTGTCTACCCTTCTTGTTTTGCTTATGTGTACCAATTTTTTTCCTTCAGGTAAAAAATCCAAATCATCCGGGACCACATATCTTTACCAAAACTGCAGGAAGTAATCAAAAACACTATCCTTTTTTTGTAGTTTTCAGCATGAAGGTCTGTACTGTTCTTTTTTTCTCTATTTTATTAAAATAATTCCATAGAGAAAATTTAGTCATGAAATACATAGAAGATGACAAGGCAAGAAATTTTATTTTATACAGATAAAATAAAACTCCAAATACTGCTATATTCAGCTATGAAAATGCGACACATTAATGTTGCATTACACGCATCCATTTCCAGTCAACAAACATTCATAGACAATTAATTCTTTGTTCCTCTTAGCACAATTATTACTGTCTACGTCAGAAATATTCTTGATACAGATATCTAAACTTCCTTATACAGGCAAATCTGCCCAAATCACTTCTACTTTCTGGGGTTTGGTTGTAAATATTCTATTAAATCTTTGAGGGTATCAGCCAAAAATAAGTTGACTTCCTGTTTATGCAATCTCTACATTAAGAAGGCAAAAAAATTTAGATATCGAGAAGAAGACATTTTCCCTGTGATTTACGTGTAATTATGCACACAAATTGCATCACCACAATAATTTTTTTTTTCATGTGTTAGTGATATGTGAACTCTTTTTCCTCAGTGTAGATCAGGACATATAACTAATAAATAAAGCGCTCAATCCATTTCTGGTCAGTATATTTAAAAGAAAAAAAAAGATTCAGGACTTACTCATGCCTCATGCCACTTCTGTCTGTGAAAGTGAAGGTAAATCAATTATATCAGAACCAGTTTCAGAATCCTGTTATGCTACTGCATTTTACTTAAATGGTTAAGAAAACCCATTCACCACAGATATTTACATAAAGAAAATAAATATTAAAAAAATATATAAAAAATAAACATAGAAAATACAGAAGGATATTCTGGTTTTGTTTTTTCATCCTTTCCAACTCATTTTCAGCTGGAACACTTGAATGATTAATCGGCGACAGCTGCATGTCCAAAGAATTACTGATTAATCACAGATAATTACACCTCCAATGGGAACAAGTACCTCTGAAGAACCTACAACATTTTATTAAATTATTTTTCTTAAAGAGTTTTCTATCTAATATTAGAAGACAGGACAGCAGAGTCCAAGTAAAATGCCAGGGAACTACATCAACTTGAAATGGAAAACAAATCTTCTGTGTCTTCCATGCCTGGCTAGGCATGCCTTTTCTTCCTATCTAAATTTGTACCCCTTGTCACACAGCTTTCATGGCCAATCAACTCAAACACAGTTTCACAGCCCCATCATGAAACATGTGGATTTACTCCTGAATTCTATTAAGCTAGACTGACCCTCAAGTCAAGCTACTGTTATGCAATATTTTAATTGATAAACACAGCCATCAAAACACAATGTATTGAACAAAAAGCAACATGTTTTACTTACATCTTGTACCCTGAAATTACCTAACATGTGGCATGACTTACTGATCTGAAACTGGTCTCCTGGACATCACAGTATAGCAGCAGGTAGAAGCAATCCAGCTCCCTCAATATTATCCAAAGGACAGAAGAAAGACAAGATATTCACAGTGTGGTTTTACAAAGCTGCAAATGAGGTGAAGCAACATTTGGGAATGAATCATCAAAGACCACCCCTGTACTTTGATTTGGAAAAACTGTGAAACCTGCTCAAGAAGTGCTGCATACACAATCCCATGTGACTGGTCCCAGGCTCATTAATGGAATACATCCACACTCTGTTCTACCCTCTCCCATTATACAAGATCTACTGGAAACTAGATCAGTAAAGCCAAGAACAAAAGTCGTTTCTTAGTCTTGTTCAGGAGATGATTTCTCATTTAGACTAACCTTCAGTAAGAATGCTTACAACTACAGAACTACCTATCAAGCAACAACAAGTAATCTTACCACAAAATTAATTATGATATCCTGACTGCTATGACTACAGTGGAAAAGTAAATTAGACATTGAACACTCGTAAGCAACATGATATGTAGAAAAGCAAGAATAATGTCCCAACAAAAACCAAAAGGAAATAGGCAACTAATTGCATGAAAATAAAAAAACAAATATCAATATCCTTTTACACATTAAATTGTGTATCATTACTGGATCTGCTTTGACTTATGTCCACAGTGTGACTGGATATTAGCTAATCGGATATCAGCTAATACTGAAAATGAAAATAATAGTCCCTAGGCTTTTACAGTCATTCTGCACTTAATAGTTGCTTCAGTTACTGCACTCAGCGTGGTACCAAGGCTAAGAGGAATCATAAAGACTTTTTCTTATTTAGATGCAAAATGCCTCAAACTAAATTGACATATCTAACTCTGTGCATTGTCAAAATGACAATAATGCATGTTTGTTTATAAGAATCCCACTGGCCAAAATGACAGCTTTAAGCAGTAGAGATTCAGTCTGTTTATGCTGGATCTGGGAAGCAGCTCCCACAAACCCAGCCCTTCACCAGATCACTGCTCATATTACCTTGCATTAAAAAAAAATCCCAGAAACCACCTTTGTGGACTGGTTAGGATAATATTGCTGCCCATGGAATTTTATGAAGGATAAACATCTGCAACTTGCTGCCAGAAACTGCCCTGTAACATCTCACACAATTCCTCCTTTAACTAAAAAGCAACAAAATATTACCTTTGCAACATCCATCCCACCCATGCTCTGATTCTCTAACTTAGAGAAATGTTCAATCATAAAAAGAATATAACTTCAGATGTTTGAATGATACTGATACATCTCACCATGGACATATCAGGTCCACACACAGATATCCCCCAGTGGCCCCAAGCCAACAACAAAAATCATCATTTTGCAGCATAAAACCCCACAATTTTCCATCCTATTTACTACTAGATTTTGTCTATAAGTTGATACAAAGGACTTGCACTAACATAAAAAAAAAAAAACAACAAAATCCTTCAAAGGGGTTTCAAAACAAAATGAAAAGAAAAATCGCATACTTGTAATAAAGTGATCTGAAAATGCAGCCTTAAGAGCTGAATGTGTATGTCAGGAATTCTTCAGTGACATAAAATTCACATCTTTATTGACAGCTTTAAGAGATGATGTTTTCTCATGTGGCTAAATGCTGAAATACTTGAAATTGAAGCAATAAAGGTAAAACATTTGATCCTTCAACATGTTTTGAAATGAAGAAAATATTCGGCATCTTCTCTGTAGTCATTAAAGCAAAAGGAATAGACTGGTCACAGTCTAAGGACCATAACTGAGTTCAGCTCAATTTTACCTACCATTTTTGAAAAAAAATTGAAATAATAAACTGCTTGTTTACTCTGTCTTACAACAATACAAGATTGCTCAGTACTTGTACTAGGAAAATATATTGTCGTAAAACTTTTCGAAAATGAGCTTAATTCTTTGAGAAGTTTTAGTTAGAGATTTTAGAATTCTAATACCAGCCTTGGTCAGTAGTCCAATGTAAATTCAAGGGTTTCATGGAATGCAAGTGGTTTTTTATTTTTCAGTTTTTAAAGCCTCCTTGTAGCAGCACTGATACTTTTAGAAGAGAAAATTGTGCAGCAAAGGACCTTCAAAGACCTAATTTACAAATTCATTTATTAATAACCTTTTTATCCTTAGTGCATATGCAAATTTTAAAGTTCTTTTTTCATGGTTGTTTTCATTTGAAATATGGGGATCTGGTGATTACATGGTATTTTAATATAGTATTTAATATGTATTTATAATACAGTACTTTACACAAAACCCCTCCCTCCCTTTTTCATATGAATGTTGTCTTGATCTGAGTAACAGATAACAGTTAAACCTCAACAAGGGTAATAGAATTAGTACATTTTTTGTACACTGCTTAATATTAGGTATGATCTCATCCAGAACTGTCCCTTGTTCTTGTCCCTTGTCAAGCACTCAATACTCCAGTTCAATTTGTAGTGTTTAACAAACTGCACTCACTACAGAGTAAAAAAGTAATTCAGCAAGCTCACTAATACTCATGGTACCTCTACATCAGAAATATAACTTAGATTTGCGTTTTCATCATATGCATTGAACACCTTTCTTCATTTATATTCAAGGCAATTAAATCTCAAATGGATTGCTTATATAGATACCTAATAAGTCACTGTCCTAATGTAGAGTTGGAGTAAAATGAAACAAGCTACTTTGCCAGTTAGAAAGAAATTGTTTCAAGAAGCCTTCATCCATAACACTTAGCTATGCAAACAACTATGTTTAGGAAATTCACCTTGCCTATAATGTCTGTGTTACCATCAACTGATATAACAAACTTTCAAAGCCAAATTAAAGATCTATTTTATATTTATACTAAAAATAAGTTTTCAGCTAAGTTTAAAGATACAGATAACATAAAGAAACATGATTTTAATTCTCATTGAAGCCCAGAGCATGAAAATAAACAGCAAGGAAGAAGAGATCCTCTCTTTCTCATAGTTTAGGAGTCACATGTGTGTACTAATCCCAAGATAACAAACAAGCTTTCTTGTTCCATCCATCTTAACTGCTCTGAAACCTTGAGGGGAAAAAAAACCCAAACAGGCTACCTACAGCCTCTTTTCCTGACTAACTGAAACACAGCTTAGGATAGCTGAATATGGATAAACACACATATATATTTATATACACACATACCAAAATCAATTTTCCATCATAGTGGACTGTACTCTTTTATCAATAATCAAATAGCTTGTTGACTTCCTCTGTTGTACCAGAGGATTCTGCCAAAGTATTTGCTGAACTTGGGTAACTCTCTAATGAATTATGAGAATCACTAGATGTCACACATTCATGAAGGAGCACTGTGAAGCAATACACCTGCTTAGTACCTTTTGGCAAAATGCAGATCTAAGTTGTGACACCAGGGAAACAGTGGCTTGACAGTAAAGTCTCATCATGAATCATGATCAAAGGTTTAGATTTCATGTAGTAAAGGTAAATTCCAAGCTTTAGCAGAGACTGCACAACATCCTGAAGAGCAACTCTGTATTTCTTTCCTATTCCATAACTCTCAACAGCAAAGAGAAGCTACCTTGGATTGATTAGAAATACTTTTTTAAAGCAAAATGACTCATTTTCTCTGCCAGTCAGACAGGAAATTAATCTTTTAATTGCTCTAGGGTTGTTTTTCTTCTTTCATGGACAAGTAAATGATCATCCTGCATGCTGTATGCTTTCTTTAAGGTACCAGTGCTACCTTTCCCAGCCCTGTCAATTGTAATTCTAACAAAGAACTAATTTAAGCAAAAGCTCCTGGCTGCACACCTCACAGCTTGTCAAAGAAATTGGCTCAGCTACTATTTAGGTACCTACACAAGGCTCCATTTAGTAAGGTATTGAGAATGTGCTTGGCTGAAAACCCGTGGCTTGTCCAATTGACTTAAAATCAAATTAACACCGTAACTAATAAAATATACAAAATATGACATAGGTATCCAGAACTAGATGACATTACACCAGTTGATATGACATCTTCATTGTTCCACACTCATATAAAAAGTATTGCATATGAGATGTTTATAAATGTCCATGGTTTTGTTTATCTGTGCCCAAGGGGGTAATGTTTCTGGTGAGAAAGGAAAACATTATTAAGAAAAAATATTGGAAAAGGGACCTGTACATGCTTGGGAAGATTGATTTTATCAGTATTGGTATTGATTGCAATGTAAACCAAAGCAAATTTTTCAGAAAAAATAGCAATTAAAATAACTTAATTATGTACATGCAAAAATGTATACATTCACACCTTGGACAGAAATGAATGCTCATATTTTGGACATTGATGATTACAATAATGTAGAGAAAACTGTTGTGATTAGCAGTTATAGAGTCTTCAGTACATTAGGTTCATTGCTGTTTAATGAGACAGATCTCAATCTAGCAGTTAATAAGTATTAAAGTTACTGACACAGAGCAGTCACTGCCTAAAATACAAATCATTCAGGCATAACACAGTCAATCTTCATAGTCTTAAAAATCTTTCTGGCTGATTTAACACAGACAACATTTGTCAGCTTCAAAATCTCTCCAAAGCTAAAGGGACAGGAAAAAAACAAACTAGCTTCACAAACATGATACAAATAATGAAGATGTGGGTCAGTTAATTCAAAGAGTTTGCCCATTACATGTACACCCCAGATCATGGATCTAAGATTTGTACATTAAATAAATTAACAATTTATTATTGTTAATAAATGGGTTATAAGCATATTATATATATCAATAATGCATAGATGGTGACTGAAACAATTATAAGTTTTTGGTTTGATTCAATTGAAAAAAATAATTTTTAACATTAATTCTGTGCAACACTTACTACTCTAATTATAAAGTGAATGACAATGCCGTGGATCATAAAACCAGAAAATAAGTATCCTTTTAATCTCTCTCATCC
This sequence comes from Promerops cafer, assembly GCA_013398275.1. NCBI lineage: Eukaryota > Metazoa > Chordata > Aves > Passeriformes > Nectariniidae > Promerops > Promerops cafer. The sequence continues at coordinate 177,486 of VZSE01007455.1, forward strand.
AGAGTCCATAGACTCAATCTCTCAATTATTTTCCTCAGCCTTGAACAGAACTATTTCTCCCAAAGGAAAACTACCATAAAGTATATACTGAAATATAATTCTGCACTATTTTTTTCGCATTTATAAATAGGTTGAGTTATACTAGGCTTTAAGCTACATATTTTTTCTTTTTTTTTTAGTGCATTATTCAAATCTTGAAAACCCAGAAAACATTGCTTCATGATTTTTCTGTGCACTCATCTGTTTAAATGGAATGTTCTACAAATCTTTTACATATTTAATAGGTATTTGTGGGTTTTGCACACCTTCATTTTAGAGTAGGTAGCATCCTCCTTTTTTTTCAGGTGTTGGAGCAGAGGAACAAACAGATTATTTGCCAAGTGACTTTTCAGTTTGGTAGTCAAAATAAGATTAATATGATTTCTCAGAATTATACATTTATATAATTATATACATTATACATTTATACATTTATATAATCAAAGCACGCATTACTACTGTCATTTCCAATTCTTGATGTTTAAAACTCAGAAATAACAAAAATGCAAATAGAGGTAAGATGCAATGTGGATGCTGAAAACTTGGCAAAGATGATTTCTCTGCTGTAAGCTGCAGCTTACATGCAGCTCATATTCCCAGGAAAAAAGCAGTGGGAAGGATATAGAAAATATATAAATACGCTCCCAGCTGATGTTTTCCACTTGTTTTTTGTTTGAACTTTGTTTACACTTGTGTGGTTTCCTAACTAGCCAATGAAGGTGATGGGTGTTAATTAGAATGACCAGTCCTGTCCAGGTGCACGTAAGATTCTATAAAAAGTTGTGCTGTTCTCAATAAACCTGCTGCTTCTTTCCCTTCTGACCCCTGGAGTCTATATGTCGCTTCGCTGAGCCGCCCGTAGCACAATAGCGACAATGCAAATACTTCATTCTCAGGAAATTTTGCTGCAGCTGTGCAAGGCATAGTGGTCAAAAGCATATGAATAAAATACCAAATATTCAGCTTCCTTCAACGTTCTTTTTTTACCTCACAAATCTATTCACTGCTGAAGAGGACAGGGTGTGTATTTTGTACAGCTGTTAGCTGAAAGCAGTGGATTTCTAGAACCAAAAAGCCCAGACTTTTGGAAATGGTATCAATTTAAATTTTAATTTAATTGGAATTATATAGCCCTTTCTCTTTACTCTATATCATATGCAAATTCTGATTCTAATGTTCTCATGTTTTGCTATCTCTTTTGTCTCAAAAGCCTCTCTTTGCTTCATCTGCTCCCTTTACCCTCAGGCTGTCTTCATCTTGGCTACTCCTATTCCCTTGAACACCTATTTGCCTGAGAAACAATCAGAGCTGATAATCTTGCTAGTTCTCTTCAAAGCTGGGAGACAGAAAGCTCATCTGCTCTGGGGAATGAGCAGCAGGAACACTGCATTGCTTCCCTCTTCTCTCCCCGCCCTTGTTCACCACCCCTCTCCAAGGCACTGAGATATTCCTCAATGAAACAGACATTCACAGGTTGTCATGTTTGCTATCCAAAAGGGTAGAACATCTTCAACTAAAGTAGTAGAAAAAGGAATTATAAAAAGCTTCAGTATGAAAGTTTGAATATTCTGATTATTTCTGTCTGGAAAGAAGCCCGTAATCTTTTGATGGAAACATTATACGAAGGTTGCTTTTACACCTCAGAAAGGAAAAAAGAAAAAAAGAAATAGATCATGATGGGGCAGATAACTGCTATCCTTCAAGACATGACTACTTATGAAGACTGCTCCATGAAACTAATTAATGCCATTGTATATATTTAAAAAAAATATGTGAACATGTATAACACTTTAAAATGTGCTACTTGAATGCTTCTATATAGTAATTAACAGCTTAATCTGATTTAAAACCATAAACCAATGAATCTATCAATAAGCAGGTTTGCAGACATAAATAAAACACAAACATAGGTATTTGTTAATGAACTTGGAATAAGCAATCTACAGGTATCTTTTAGTCAGTGCAAATTTACACATCCTTTTTTTTATAGATAATAACTTGAAAGATACAGGTCATACGCAAAGTTTCTGTGTACCACTATGTCACATGATTTCTCAAGTCTACAACTAAAAATCTTAGTGATGTAAAACTGAAGGGGTTTTTTTGGAACAGTCATTAAGTTTGCTTCTACCAAGACCTCAGATTAAGTTATGTATTTCTAATGAACAGAAACATCTGCAACTGATTTCTACCAGCTTCAAAAACCCATATAAATAAAACCTAGAGTTATCTCCCACTGGAGTTAAACAGCCTTTATTACTGACTCCAGGAGGAACAGAAAACTCAACAAGTATTAAATGTAAAAACAAGTTTTAAAGTAAAGGAATGAATAATTGTATTGAGTAAAATGGCTTTCAACCAAACAGAATAGAATCTAGTGCAAGATCAATATGCATTAAGCATGCATGCATTTCATTTTCACTCTCTATGTATGGTAGAAAAGGCATTTATACTTGTACATTAAAATACTAAAAGACACTTAGAAATAGTATATGGACACGGACAAGAAAACTCCATTTCAAGAACAGACTCTGAAATCATATTTCATATTACTCTCCTTCACCTGCTGCTTTGCCATGAAAGATTACCTCCTTGTTTTACAAAAGTTCATTTCTAAGATACTTAGATGTAATTATTTTTTCCTCATAGAAATCTAGGCTTAGGGAACTATTTTTAAGATGGGCACACGAAAGCAAGGAAAGATCTGTGAAAGAACAAAGGCAATACGAGGCAGGAAACATGATAAAAAATAAAAGTAGATTTGCCATATAACATTTTCATCCAAAAAGTGGCAGACATCTACTAATCATTTTTTTTAACTATTGATTATGGAACCAAGGCAGATCAACTTAATCCTTACACAAAATTGCATTCAGATTGTAACTTACAGTTAAAGTTTTCTTTTTAAAATTTCTTTAGAAAGAAATCAATTTCAAATAATGCAGGATGAAACCTATCTACATGTGATTTGCACAAAATATAAAATACAAGACTGCATGAAATTCAGCAGTACCCTAACAGCTCAATTAGATACAGTTTCACCTATACCTCTAGATATAGATATCGTCTGATATCTATATTCCAGTTCACCCTTCCTATGCCTTAACTTTAAAACAGGAAATGCCTGCAGTTATTGTGTACAGTTTATGTTAGCTTTAGACTGTTTTATTATTATAAATTTTGTTCTTCCTGAATTCCAAATACTAAGGAAAGGAAAGGTTTCACATGAAACAGAAAAAGACAGGCCAATCCTGCAATCAAGAAGCACCGTCCAGCAGCCAGGATCCGTGATGACTGGCTCTCATTTCCCGTGCATCTCTTTGTCTGCTAGCTTGCTCTACAGCTGGAGATCTCTCTAGTTCTTCACAGCTACACCAGTGTGATGGCGTGCTTGCTAATCTCACATTTCACAGCCAGGAATATCTACCTCCCAGTAAATTATTTCACTGAAGCAGTTCCAGAGAGAGAAATCAAACAAAGAAGAATCAAGACGATATAGCACATTTGTGTAGAAACAATAGATATAATATGACAAGTTCAAAAGCATATTTCACAGAAGCATTAGTACTTTGGCACTGAAAACAAAGTCAAAAATTATTTGTAGTATATAAGATTTATATTGGATTTTCCTTATTTAAAAGATATGTAGATATTTCATTATGGTTAAATAGAAAATTTTCAAGTAGTGTGTTTGAGATGCAAATTTTTTTTCTCATAATCTCAAAAGTTTTGAACATGAAAGCTTTCTAATGTAAGATATGCAATATATTGTAATACAATGTAATATATAAAGTATCTTATGAAATTTGCTGGCCCTTTAAAGCAAGATCACTATAGAAAGGGAGCAACAGATATTTTAGGAACACATAGTTATTACTATACAAATAAAAGACATTTGTCTCTTTTACAGAAATGATTTTTTCCCAAAGATTACTGATATAAGTCCTGTGTCAACTGCGGTCACATTTGCTGAATAAATTTGTTTTCATTTTAGTATCTTCAATTTAAAAGTCTTCCTACTCATTCAATAAACGTGAACAAAATAACATTAAGGCCTATTTGAAAAAGCAGTTTAACATTATATCTAACTTTTTTGAAAAAACTTTTTTTTTAGAAGAAATGAAAATATGTAAATTTTCTGCACCAAAATTAAAGACGTGATAGTTGTAAACCACTATTTTTTTAAACTTGAAGCTGTCAAAATTAATCCACTGCAGCTTTTCTACGCTAATTAAATTAGGTTAGCACATCTATCTCCAGAGGTAAGCTATTTAGCATTAAAAAAGGTCAGTCTCAGGAAGTCTTACTGAGCTCCTATACAGTCTCTTCATTGCAACACTATGCTAAGAGCAATATATTTTACTCCTGGGAAATAAAAAAGTAGAGAAGTGAAAAGGTCAACAGACAAAGAGGTTTGAGGAAAAAAGAAAAAAAAAGGAATAAAAAAAAACTGCATTTGAGGAAAAATAATTTACTAAAGTGAAAGATATGGATATATGTGTATCCATACCACACTTATGTATAAGTATTTATACAGCTTAATTTGATTTAAACTCTAGATTTTCTTCGAAAAACAATTGGAGAATATGTCTTTTCTACTCTATCAGTTTTTATGTGCATGGCAATTATGTCTAGGCCATTCTGTCTGGGATTTCTAGTAAGCTTTACAATGCCATTATTCCAGGCACACACCTTCACCTACTCATCACTCCCATGTGAGAACAAAGCTCTGTTGTACTCAGCAGCTGCTGCAGTGTGATAACAGGCCGCAGTCACAGTGCTCACTATGGGAATATAGACACAATTTTTAAAAAGGAAGAACTAGATTCTTTGTGATCTGATGTCTTCCATACAAAGAGCAAGTAGATAATTAATTTATTTTGACTGCCACGACACTTCTCTGCAGTCCTGAAGGGGCTGCATAGAGCTATACAGCCAGGCAAAAGTTTTGACTACTTTAACAGATATTCTGAGCAATGCTTTCACCCACTTGCCCCAAACACTTCAGAAAAATGTTCCTTTAAACCAATCTGATGGAAGGGACATTACGGTTTTCACAGATTTTTATAAGTTTGGGGAGTCTATTTGTTTTTAAAATGTTTTCACATTTTCAAATGGATGTGTAAATTTAAGCTATCTTTCTTTACCTGTTTTTATATAAAAGGTTATCATGAAGCCAAAATTAAAATACACTTTTTTTTTTTTTTTTAAATAAATCCAAGTGATTTCTCTGAATTAGCAACTAATAAAATAAACTGAGATTTCACAACTTGAGCTGTTTCAGGATAGAGAAGTAGTACACAGAGCGGACAAGTGATGCTCCCTGTATTTTTAGTCTTTCAAGAAACAAAACGGGCAGGCTTTGGTTCATCGTAAAATTTTCCATTCCTTTTTTTTTTTTTTTCCCAACGACTTCCAAATAAAGATTAGACAGCCTTCCTACTTTGCCTCTTGCATTACCTGCTCTTCTTCAAGTAGAACATGGCACTGTAATTCCATGTATTATCTGAATTCTAGACAAGCTTATTCTGATTCTTTCACTTGCCAAGAACATGGACTATGCTGTCTCTGAACATGCAACGCATGAAATGAAACTGAGAGCAGTAAACATCATATAGGGAGACACCCAAGGATCTGGAAGGGAGATGTTTTTCAGACCAAATCCTCAATGTATGTGAAATGAAGTAGACTAAAGTACTGAATTTTAAGTGAACTCCAGATATTCTGATTAGATGTCAACAACATGAAGAGCCTACCAACAAGCTGAAGATTGACTGATTAACTATGCATAAGAGAAATATGCAAGTTATTGGCATTTACATTTTGATGAGTGTTTACAACCAGATGTCATACATGACAGCAGAAGCCAGGACACTGGTTTACTATTTAATTTATTGAAACAACGTTGATTTGAGAATTTCCATGTTATGAACAGGATATTATCTACCATGGAAAGCTGCAATATTCTCTGTTTGCTGAGACATAAAAAACATGAGCAAACTGCAAACAACTCAAGAATATAATGTTATAAAAGTATAGTAATTATACATACTTTGCTGTTAACATTGCAACTCTGTTGGTATGGATTTACAACACTGTTTTCATAGTTTACTGAAAACAAATCCTTTAGTCTTTTCCATTACACACAACCAAATCCAACAGTGCCTGAGAGCAGATGAATGTAAGAAAGTTGTCTCCATAATCAGTGATCTTCTCCCCACGTGAAGATTTCAGAGCTCTGTATGCTGCAGGCAAACATCATTAGAGAGCACTATGAAAAGCATTCTAACAGCTATTGTAACAACTATAATTGACTCTAATTCCACATGCTGCAGATAAATATCATGGGAAATTTCCAAAATTATGCTCAAATCACTGCTAGTCAATCCACTGTATTCTTATAAGAAATGGAATCTGACATTCTTTTCCATTTTAATGCAAGGAGCATATCAGTGTGTTAAATGGGTTTTGCCAATCAGCTTTCAACCATGTGATAATAGTAAACAGGCAAGGTTACGGACACCAGCACAGGGAAAAAGAATTCAGCTTCCTCCAGGGCTTTCATCTGCTTCCTGGCCTAGTAGAAATCTTCAAAAGAGATGGTGGGAAAAAAATCAGTTTACAGTAAATTATTCCTTGCGTAGCTAACAAAACTCACTGAGCACTGTGAGTGCAGTAGCTTTTTGAATATCTAGAGAATTCTGGTGGGCAAATCTCAGTGTGGATGCAGGATGCATAGTCAGGGAGGCAGATGTGTACTTACTGAGTATATTAAAGGGTAAATATTTAGAGCTCCAGCAATGGTACAAAATTACCTTACATATAACACCCCAAAGACTCCAAAAGACATTACTGACTAGGTTCCATATAACAGCACGTGTGGGCACTATATACAGCACAGGCAACATCTTCCTTTTCCAGTTACATAATTTCTCACCTGCCTTTCCCCACTCTTATTACACACTAATGAGGGTTTACATAGCCAAATATAGATATTGGGAAAAGATATTATTTGCTTTTCTGTATGGGAAACAGTACAAAACTTTACTTATCAAACTTGGTAAATTGAAAATTCAGGCCACTCCCACTATACTCAGCTTTACAGACTATTGAAGAGTCTGAGTGAAGCAAAATTCTCACACTATTTACATAGACCTTTGAATAGAATTTCAATACCAAATTAGAAACTGAAGGAGTCCTTGAATAATCCAAGAAATCAGTTAATACAAGACACAAGGTAATGCAGACTTTTTTCTTTTTTATCATTTGCTAGTAATATTTGAGAGAACAAATGCTTCTCCTGCAACAAAATAAATTCACTTTATAAACCAACGGCCTTCTGGATAAACTACAGTAAACATTACCTGCAATCACACACAGTGGCCTCCAGAAACGCATCTTTAGAATCAGTAAACTGGATTTTTTTTTTAAGTTTGCTTGGGCTCTGAGCCATGAAAGAATGACACATATACAGTACAAAGCAATTTGCATGATATGAGCAACGGTACAGTTTTAAGCAAATAAATTTTCATGAAAGGGCAGTTCTTCTTGGAGAGAAAAGCAAAGAAAAAAGCTGCAATTTCCATAAATTGCCAAATATAACAACTAGAAACTTGTATTTGCTGCTGGGGTAGAAAACGCATGCTTTATTCTAAAGATTTGGTTACAAAGTAACAGAGAGCTTAATCTTGTATTTGCAAATAAATCGAACTTTCATACATTTAAAATTCTTACAAGAGAGGGACAGCAAAACAGGGCCAAACCAGCATGATTTTTTTATCAGACCCTCACACAAAGTCAACTTTTCTGTAGGTTAGGATAGCACAAATACATGAAGGTTGGCAGTACATTTTGCAAATTAATTCCAGTAAGCTCAGTAAAAATACCCTAATGAATCAAGTATATGTCCTCTAATGACAGAAAACTGCTCATTTCCACAAAGCACAAAGGGCAATATGTTTATGTGAGCTCATCTGAATGACCTTAAATGACTTCTGTTTTCTCCAACAGTACCTTCTGAGGAAAATCACTCTAAAGAGACATGAAAAGGTCAATATAATGCTTTAGATGATGATGACAAAGAAGCTAAGAATCCTTCCAAAACTTGGCCATGCCTTCAGACAGAAAGTGTACATTTCAGATCCACTCAAATAATATTTAATAAAGAAGTCAAAGGCTTCAGAAAGTATCTAATATGGTGGGGCAAATACAGCAAAGGAAAAGTGCAAAACACACAGCAGGGTGCATCTTCATCCAAACATACTGCATTCTAGTAAAAATCCTTTCTTTTGGAGAGCAGATGGTATTTCAGCATGGAACAATTTGCAGCTCTGGTGATGAAAGGTTTTTTGTAGGTTTTTTTTTGCTTTGGTCTTTTTTATTTTAAACCTTACTACAGCTTGAAAGACTCCTACCAACAAGCTTTTGAAGAGCTATGCTGGCTGAATGGGCTCCAAAATTGCACTAAAAAAAGCAGACAGTTCATTTTCTAGATGATGCCCACTCCCACACACCTAAAGTTAAGATGGTTAAGTATGACCAAAGTGTTTGTTCACGTTCTGCTCCATGTGCAGTTCTATATCAGAGTAAACACCCAGTACAATGCCTGGGAGTCTGGTGCAACATTTATTTCTCGTGCAGTGTTAAGGTACACTGTCACACATAGTTTCCCAGCCTCCCTGGGAAAGCTATTCCTGGCCATTATACTGGTTTCCAATGCCAGATGGGCCTCAAGAATCACTGAATATGTTCCAGTTAATTTTTTCTGATAAAAAAATCTACTCACACACTTTCTTGAAGAGGGTTATAATTTCTCATTAAAAACATACCTTTTTGCAAAGACAAAAAGGATTATAATTCCTCATTAGAAACATATACAAAAGTTTTATTTTCGCACAAAATTGACTAATAGACATTTCTGGTTTCTGTTCTCAAGACCTCTAGGAATCTCTTTTCTGAGGGATAAAGAAAATCTCCACTTGACTACTATCCAAAGAAACCTGGACCTTTTAAAGGTCAGCAGCACCACATTACAGGTCCTCCTGAGATGAATATTTCTGCAGTCATCAGTTCACTAGTATCACAAAGTCAAGACAGATACAAATGCAGAAGTTTGTAAAAATAAGGTCAGTAAAAAATGACAACTGAACAAAAAGAAAACTAACCTGCATTAAGAAACAAGTTAGACTAGAATACTGTTGAAATTGCAGAACCATTATTAATACTGTCATTTAAAATAAAATTTCAAAAGAATAATATCTTTCAAAGGTTCCAAATATTCAGAGCAACCAGGGAAAGTTAATGTGCTGTGCATTCTTTACACACGAAACTTTTAAGAATCTTCTAGCAAAAACCATACGCCTTTGTCTCAGTAAATGAGAAACAAACTTACAGTGACATTGGCAAAAAAATATGAACTTACTGCTTGTCAAAATCGGTTAAAATGTTACAACCTACTTCTATTGTGCAATTTGCATTTCCGAATCTATAGTTTTTCACTACACTGTATTTTAGCTGTAGGCATTTGTGCGACAACTGAAGGTAAGACGGAGATGTACAGTATCAAAAGTCTCTAAGAACTACATAATCTAGAAGACCAGTTTTTAAATCTCCAGGAATAGTTTTATTCTACTACTTTATACACCCATAGGAACACAGTTTCAGATAAGATTCCCATAAAAAAAATTCCTAAAAGAAAACCGGAGGCTCAATTGATCATCACGATTTTCTCTATTAAAACACAAATATATACGTGTTGTAATGATTTATGCGATGAAAAAATATTTATCACCAAACCCAGGATTATATGTCAATATTTCCCCTGCCTGCAGAACAAGAAAGAGAGCAATACTGCTTTTTTTGTCCAATCATAGGCAGCTGTCAGAGTATAGGTACTCTGCACTTTGCCTTCTCCTAAGCCCAGTTGTTTTGCACCTGAGATCCCTTCTTTCCTCTCTAGAGTCCTCATAAGTAGATTTGCAATGTCCAGTTGCTCCAATAGCCATGGTTATCTTCCCTAGAGACAGAAGAGTTTTCCATGGATTATGTATGTTCTGAACAAATGTACCACAGAATGAAAGTAAACATGAAGGCAGCTAGGGCTGGAGCAAAAAACAACTGCACTTACAAGAGAGGGTTATTCACTGGGCAGAACCAAGACAATGTAAGTTAAATTTTATGAAACTTCTTTGGCCAGATTTTTTCACTAAAACCTGTGCTTAAGACCTCATGGTGTTGTTTGTGTCACTTTAGACTTCCTTTCATGAAGGAAAAAAGTCTTAACAAGAAGACAGAACACAGGGAAAAAAAACATGGAAGGAAAGACTCAGAACCAATATTCCCAATACTAAGAAATGCATATAGGTTTTATTTGGACTGTACAAAAATTTTAGAACATTTCAAAAACATTTCACCTTATTTGAAAAATTTTTGTGCCAAGGCCACTACCAAAATTCAATTAGGCTGAGAGACCAAATAGAGATCCTTTTGTCCTTTGTTATTTCAAAATATAACTTTTTATATTATGAGCACTTAATATGAATGTTTTTTCTCAATATTCCTTCCCCTTCATCACCCCATATACACCTTCATGCTGTGATTATCAAAGTGCTTTGGCAATTCTTTTTTCATGATGCAAAATTAACCTACAGCATTCTAAATCAAGTTAAGTCTGCCCAAAACACATAACAGAGTGTCTTTTTCCACTGCTTTCCAGATCAAGAGAAAGGATTTCAGAATGAAGAAGTATGTCACTATGAAGTCAATGTTAGCATGGTTCTGATACCTAGACACATTTATGTCTCAAACCATTAAAGAAAATCTTACAATCTTGCTGATAATCTAAAAATAATGGATTTTTTTACTTAATAAGAGTTGGGCTGATTAGTTATTTTTCGCTTTAAAAATCACTGTAAAGAGGCAAGTTCAATGGGAATGAAATATTTCACAGGAACATATTGTTTGGATGAACTTTTGTCATTTCTAGACTGGAATGTCTATTTAAAAACACAGCAGAACACAAAGATTTGACTAGTGGTTACATTCAAAGGGGAGATGTAAATCTATTTTAGAATGTCGATATTTCTTTCTCACTGAACTACAGCTAATTTTTTCATGATTTGATGAAAACTTTTATTTTGAGACAGTAAATTTCTCTAATTCTCAATCATACAGACATGCACTGCAGTAAACTCAGGTATCTCCATCAGAGCAGTTGTGCCATCACAGACCAACACAAGCTCCATAATCCACCTGAGAAACCCACTCGGTTGTTGGCCTACATCCTCTCCAGTGTACATTGATAAGAATACCTGAGCTGGTTTTTTATGCATGAAACAAGATCAGAAATGCCTCCAAGAACTGCAGTCATATTTTAGCTTCTTTTTTCTTCCTCCCTTTAAATGCACTCTCATTTAACACTAGGTCCTCTGAAAACACATAACTCATTCTTGTATCATTATGATAAGATTCCCAATCATCACAGAAAGTCTTCAGTCCACAGAGTGGGTTAGCTAGGTGGCTCTAATTGAATTTTATTTTGTACACATACTCTATAGCTTTTATAGTAAGCTTATTTTCTCTCAGCAGGCTTAAAAATCTACAATTGTTTATTTTCCTGACATAAGTCTGTTGAACAGCTTTCAAACATTTACACTGGCCATGGGATGAATAAATAAATGCATAAGACAAAGGTTTTCTGTAGCTGGTTTAATTGAGATTATCTATGCAAGGGTGAAGGAATAATTTAAAGATAAAATGCATTTACTGTTTTTTAAGCAAGGGAACAGAGCTGGTGGCAATGAAAGTAAATAAAAATAGAGTTTACTACAGTGTGAAACTCATCAAATATTTACCTCCCTCAAGTGTACAATATCACTAGAACTACAGAGGCTGACAATATTTTCCTTATTATTTTGGGGGGTTTTAGCACACTTTCAGTTCTCAAGCACAGTTTTGCTACATGTGTTTTGCACTATTTGATTTTGATTGTTTACATTCTGTGTAATTAAAACAACATCGATAAAGTCAAGATATTAAAAGTAAAATAAAACAAGAGAGGTAATGAGACATTTTAACTAAGAATAAAACTATTTCAATCAGATACAACCCCTTATGCAAAGAGATTTTTTTTATTACTGTAAGATTCCTGTCCAGACAAACCATTGTCATATTCCATTGAAAAGTGCAGAAACCAGACAATTAATATGATAGTATGTCCAGGTATAAGTCACCATTTTTTTCCTAAACCAAACCAGCTACTTCACCACTTCACACTCTGCCTCTTTCTGGATTTTCTACTTCAAGCTCCAAGTGTTAAGATTTATTTCTATGGAGCTGGATCAATGAGCTCTTTTGCACTAGTTCTGAATTTTATCTCATCTGCCAAGGTTGCAGAATGATGTGGAATAAATGAACACCTGCTCTTGAAAAGGAAGCTATCTGAAACACCAGGCTTTGGCAAGATCAGTATAGAATATGCATGTCACCCAGAAAATCTGTTACAATGGCCAGCTGCCAAGGCATTTGTTCCCAGGGAAGCACAGGTTAAAACTGCTGTCAATAATTTGTCTTAAGAAGACAAAGAACGCAGTCAAAGTGGGAGAAATGTACATAAAAAAATACATTTTAATAATTTTTTCAAACAAAAATATTTGAGTTCCTTCTTTTCCACTACTTCTAAAGAGCTAGAAATATATTGTTGATACATTAAGCAATGATTCAGTCAGAATTGAGTCATAAGTTCATTATTCTCCTCAGGGACAAAAAATTGCTCAACATACTTTGTAACAAACTGAACTTGATGGCATAAATCTGGTAAAAAAACTTCCCTTAAGCCCCTGTTTTTTTCATCAAGTTAAAAATATTGAAATATATATCCAAAGAATTTTTGACTAATTTTTTCTTTTGTGTGCCTGTGTTCTGATAATAAGACATACAGGAAAAGAAAGAAGTGAAGGAAGAAAAGGGAACTTCAATATTAGAAGGATACAGAGATGAAGTTCAGAGACAGGCTACAATTATATTTCCTGTCTCAAAATGTCTAAATACAGAAAAAGCTTGATACTCATTTAAATACCGAGTCTTCTCTGTCAGCATCTTTAGAAATGCAACTGTCTTGGAATTTTGCAAATAATATAAACTTCTGGGACCTACTTGACATCCATAAATGTGATAGAGTCTTAAATTTTGTTCTGAACACATCAAAGAGATAGGCCTTGGTTTTTTTCTGTTCATAAAGGAATGTATTAAATGTAACAGTAGCTTTCTTCTAAAGATAGTATCAAATTTTGTTCTTCCTTAGTTGAACATGGAAGACTGTTAATAGTTGTCTTCTTTCTTCATAACAGCTTTTGGCATATTCAAGACTAAAGCATGAGCTTGCCTAGCTGAGCAATATTTTGTCTTCAACCAATAGTCAGATACTAAAGTTATACCAAAATTCCATCACATATTTTCTTTGTCTTTATATTATCTCTGTGTATTGGTTTGAGTATGATACAGCTTCTTATAAGATTCCCTTTGATTTCTTCAACAAAATATCTGTGTTCTCAATGACTGCAAAGTCAGATCATCGTGGAGTTCAATTCAGTGTAAGATGCAACATTGGCATGTAAATCTAGAACAAGACTTTTAAAGAGAACACAAAATATTGTACAAATAATTAAGAAAGGAATATGGATGTTTGCTTCCATAGGTTTAGGGTGGGTTTTTTTCTCCTACAAATAAAGAGGTTAACAAGAATTTTAGTTCTTGATAAGACTTGTTTGCCTTATTGATTATTGAGTTATTTTATTTGCCTTATTTGAATGTCAAAGCCCTGAGGTGAAGTTAACAGTGGGACTGATTCCCCAGCCAAGGAGAAAGCTCTCAGGGACACTGGGATGCTTTACAGAATATCCAGCTCTGATCTCAAAAGATTTGATGCTTCTAAAAATCAGCAAAGTGTTTGAGAGAGATTTATTTATATTCTTGACAAATTTGGCAAGGAAATGCCGGAGGGTTTATTGATCTTAAGTAAAGGCTTCCTCTAGTCTGGTTAAACTATGATTTGCTTTTGGGCAATTAACTACACATGTCCTTCACTACAGAAGCAGAACACTAAATTTCTCAGCAACCATGTGAGATCAGTAGGGCAGATGTCGATTTTAAAGAAAATGGCCTAAAGATATTTCAGGGTTTACAATTGAGCAATTAGCTCAGATTTCAACTTGTATGGATTTCTAGTTGCAGCAACCTTGTCCCTGCCTTGTAAAGCTGATTTCATATTAGTCTTTACAGCACCATTTTATGAAACTGAAGATTTGAACACTTTTTTCCTTTAATTTTCTGCTTTTCCCAAAGGATTTAGCCGCTTACTGCTCTATTGGTCATAACATGTCCTACACAGCTGTAGCTCCCAGAACTTCATAACCTGTGACAAGCAGATTTTATGCTAACGTTTTCCTTCTTTTCATGCAATTAAAAAATCACAACATAGTGACCCACCAAGCTGGTACAGTATATGGGTTATTTCCAGTCCTAGCTCTCTGATGACACTGAGTTGCAGTGTTCTGCAATGACATGAAGGAAGTATAGGACTAATATATGCTGAATTCTCCCTTCTCCTCCTTCATTCTTTTGTTTGCTTGCTTTAAACCAGAGTGGAACAGTAGATTTGTCTAGAAGTTCTATATAAATAGCAGTATACAATATTTAAGATGTGCAGGTTTTAATTTCTATCATATGATATAAAATGAGAGAGAAGAGGCCTCCAAAGGTTTTCTAGGCCCTTTGCTACCATCAGAGAAGAAGCAGTCATGCCCAATGCCCTTATATCAGCTTTCTGGTATCCTGATAAGGAAATACCTTGCCAACAAATATTCTATACCTTCGCTTTAAACAGATTTATTTGGACTAGCTTTTCCATACATCTAACAGCCATAATTTGCACCTACTTATGTAAGAGTTAACAAAGGTATGTCCTCTCTTCTTATTTCCAATTCAAGAAGATAAAAGAACAGAGAAAAGAATCTTCAAAGTTCTAAGAATTAATAAGGAATAGATGTGGCAAAGAGATCTTCAAGGTAAAAACAAAGTCAAGAGAACTGAAGACCCAAGCATTACATTTGTCCTCTAGTATACCATAGGTAAATCAACATACTATAAATAATGAGTTATTTATTATAATTCCTAATTTCTTTTTAAATATGAAAATTACTGAAATTTATTGATATTTATGTAATTTCAAGAGTTATATGAAATTTAGGACATATCTGACATATTATGTCATAAGAAATTGAAATATGAAATTCATATAGTGTGAAAACAAAGGAAGATAAAAGCAAAGCTAGGGAGAAAACACATAACTTGTTCACACATTTCATATGGCATCATTTCATCACTAACAATTTATGAAGCATAAATGAGTCACTAAACAAGTTTTCAGGTTTAAGATGTTTCTTACGCAGGCAAATATTTTCACTTCCCAGTATTTCTACATCCACTAACTGAGGCCTTTACGAGAGCAACAAAAATGGGTATCCAAGATCTTACAAATCAACAACAAAATACAATATTTAGGGTAACTGCCCTAATCAAAAACAAACTCCTTGAAATTTGAAAAAACATTTTACATTTTAATAATTTTATATATACGTGGATACTTATAGTCACACAGCCCGAGCTGTTAAACAATTAATTCTACAACACAGCTGAACATAGCAACAATACATCCTCCTTGATATTAAAATGATGAAGCATGCTCTGCAAAAAAAAAATTTCTTTTTGGTTAAGGAAGAAATAAGGTATTGTTTGAGAGATCATTGCTCTTCTGTTATTCTTTACTCATAAGTCATTGCTACAATAAAACAAAACAAAACCTGGTTTTCTCAAAATTTATCTACAATTACTGCAGAATGGTATTGGCGTTGCCAAAATATTCCTTCACATGGCTGGTGCAAAATATATTAAAACCTTGAAATTACTTTGAAAAGAACCAAAGAGCGGAAAGCTCTTCTCTTTTCAATAGCTGAATTTTCATAAATAAACAGCTTCCTGACACCTGTTTCTTGGTGTGTCAAATCTTCCTTTCTGCATCAGCCTAAAAGAAGATGAGAAGTATAGACAGAAAAAGACAAGAAATTATCCATCTTTGCTTCCAAATAGTATACTGCTATTTTCTGTAGGCATTAACATCAGCATTCATCTACTGTATTAAGTGAGGTAACACAGATAAAAAACAAGTTGTTGTTTGATCTTGTTGGCAAATTTAGTTTATTCTAATCTCCAAATATTATGAGTGTCTTGGCCTATCAGAATAATAATATCTTGGCCTGAGAGAGGTCCTTATAATGACCTTCAAAGGGGGTAGATCTAGTGTAAAAAATTGTAAAAAAGTTGTCATTATTTTAGAGTCCCGAGGTAGGCATATTCTAATAGAGGATAACAAAGGTGGTGTAGCTTCTACTGCCTCCCGAAAGATCCAGGAAGTGACAACTGAAACTTTAGCAGTTGCTTTGTTTATTAAAAAAATCACACTAAATGCAAGGTGAGAGCTGGAACCAACAATCAGTTCCAGAGGAATTTCCAGGAGGTCATGGAGTGCAGACAGTTTCACTTGTACAGTCCAAGGTGATGTTCTCATGGAAGAGCTGCTTTATTAAACTCCATCTATAGCTGCAACCTAGAAAAAGGCTCCACTACAAAGGACAGGTTTTTTTTCAGCTGTACTTTCATTGTTACTGGGAAATCTACGGGCAGCATTATGCCAAACTTTGTTTAAAAATGCTGAATGAAGAGAAAGTCTTTGGATCTATTGTTTAAATAGAAGACAAAGAAACAGAATCCTTCAAGAGAAAGGAAAAGCATGGGCTGGGTGTTTGAAGTTGATAATACACACAAGTGAGGAATCCACTGAAATCCCTAGTATGATCAGAACTGTTAACAACCACAATAGAACATAAACTGTATGGATTTGTACAGGCTGATTTGCACTTCAGGGTATTAAAAAAATGCTCCTTAGAATAGAAGAATACATGGTAGAAGAAAGTCATCATATGTAAATTTCTTGAGGCCGAAGACTTCAGGTTTCACTCTGTAAAATTTAAAAAACCCCACAATTCTACCTGCTCTACAACAAATACACAGCAGGACTTAAGAAAACAGCTCCTGAACAGTTAGAAGAACTTCTATGTAATTCCTCAGCTGTAAACACTAATATTTTGGACTATTTCGGTCTGAAGATTTTGAAACATTTTTTGCTCCAAAACCCATCCAGTTAGTGTCAAACTCCTTCATTTATTGCCACATTCATTTCTTCATGAACTCACATCATAGAGATAGGAGTTGCAACAGCCAATTTTGCTTGAATCTTTTTATATCCATTAAATATCTGATGAAGGCCAAAATATACCTTCCATTAATTGAAAACCATAATTATGGAAAAGAACCCCCTATTTTACACTTATGATGCAAGGCCACTTTCTTCCAGAAATTTTAAGGCTGAAAAGAAACCTCAGGGTAACATTAGAATTAAGCTGTCTCCAAACATTGAGGAAGAGAGAATGGAGTCCAATGAACAATATTCTACTTGATGCCAGTTGCTTCAGCTTCATTCACATCATCAAGCCTTCATATATTTGTCATCATTGTACTTCTGCAACAAGTCTTTTTTTAATGGAAATGCATCTTTAAAAAAAGCTTCAGAGAATACCAGGGTTTCTTAATGGAAATGCATCTTTTAAAAAAGCTTCAGAGAATATCAGGGTTTTTTAATGGAAATGCAGCTTTAAAAAAAGCTTCAGAGAATATCAGGTAACAATCCCAGACACTACCAACACTACAAGTTTCCCTGATTATGCTTCTTGCCTGCTTGAGCCTTTCTGACATGTGGCACTACCATGCAACAAAATCTATAATTCAAAACAAAACAAAACACCTCACACCAAAATAAACCTACCAGAGTTTACAGGTATTCGTCTTCATTAGGGACCAATACAAATTGCATTTGTGGATATGGTTTAGGGGAGATTATAGTGGTGCTAGGTTGATGGACTATGAAGGCCTTTTCCAACCTTGATGATTCTGTGGACCTGAGACTCTGTTTAATGGTGGCAATGAAGAGGAACAAACTTATAATCAGCAAACTTGGGGATTATTTTGGGTTTTATTTTGCATTCAGGAATTTGGCTAGTAATGGTGGTTGCTTTATTGTCCCACATAAACAGGTGTGAAACATCATAATGTTCACAGAAATTACTCATGATCATATTCCTTTGACTTCAATAATCAAATGGCAAGTTATGATGCAAACCATGAAAATATAGAATGTGTTTTATATCTAGCATTAATGAGGAGAAAGAAACATCAGAATCATATTCCTGCACTGTACTGATTTAGCAATTAATTTATTAAATAGAAATTCCATGTAAAAAATATTTAAGATTTTTAGTCATATCAATAAAGCTGGAACACAAGTAAATTAAACATCAGTCTGTCAGTCAGTGAACACCAGCATAAGCATAACAGTCAAATTCTGGATAATTTTTAACATAAATAAACTTTAACTCATTTTTTAATGCTTATTTATTCAAATAGATCCTCCTCCAAAGCTTGATATATAAAAATTCAGAAGTAGCAGTTACTACCATTTATCTACATTTTCGTAATGACTAAATCTCTAGACAAGCTGCAACCATTACAGCTTTATGCCTGAAATCATTTGACTGGGTTAATTTCAGCTGTCACTGGGGATATGACCAAAATACAAATTCTCTTTAACACAAACTACTTGTATGAGCTTTTCCTATAAGACATTCCTTCATTTCCTTTATCGAAATTAAGAATTCAGGATGTGTGGTAGTACAGTGGTTTAAAAAAAAAATAAAAGCACTTATGAATAAATAGGAGATTTCCAATGAAATACTGACTGCCAAAAATACTGGCAAAGAAATTATACACTCGATGTCAGTGGGCTCTTCTGCATATTTCTTTGGACACCAGAGATCTTTCAAATCCACTAAAGTATCTATAAAGGCTCTTTATAAATGCACATTGTAAAACATAAAAGCATGTGCAGTTACAAAAGTCACAAAGGATGTATCATATAAAGATTGTGTCTGAGATAAATGAAGATTTTTTAATCTAAAACAATGAAAACCATTAAAATGCAAACAGTTTCATTAATTTTTCTATTTATCCCATAATATGAAAAGAAAAGATAAATCCAGACCTTTTAATTATAAGCACTTTTTTCTATTTATAAGAAACTAGAAAAAATAAGTTTCAGGCATTTTGATTATCCTGGCAAAATATGAAAAATTTTCCTTGTTTCATCAGCTCTGGCTTATCACAGTGAAACAGAAAAAAAATTGAGATTATAGTTTGATAATAATGTGAACTATCTTCACTGTTCTTTCCAGACCAGAGGTATGTGAGTGTTTGTATTTCTTCCCTAAAATGCTTCAAGAACTTCAAGGTAAGACAGTAAAACATGTTATCACTGATAGTATTGATGGGAGCTACTTTCTGTATAGTCCAATAATGAGGGCAGAAATGTTCTTAATCTTTCATATGCAGTTGTTGAAAGTCTGATATCATCTCCTACCTTTAAAACACTATTAGACCTTTAGGGTGAAGCTCAAAGGTACTTTGGAAAGTCTTGTCCCTTCTACTGACCCCACTCACGACCCTGTTCTAGGGAGGAACAGAGGGGCAGAAAAGAGTATGGGACTGGGTCAGTCTGCAGGATATCCAACTGCAGATATTTTAGGAGAATCAGCACCTGTCATTAAAAAAAAAAAAAAAAACAACAAAAAACTTCCATCTTAAACTGAGAATACTAACAGGTGGCAGATAATTGGGTGCATGTGTGTAGGAGGACTGCATGTCAAAAACTCAGGGTGTGAACTTCCAAGTAGAAGTTTGCTATTTGCCAGCTGCATGTACACTCTGATTCTAAATATTTCTAACATCTGGTACAAAAGTGGCATCTCCAAAGTATTCCAATTTTTAGACAGATAAGACAAAACCATCAATTAGAATGCTGATCACATACTGTGCTAAAATTGGGAAGCCTGGGGCCTTGGGGTTGTGGAAAGAAAAGGACAGAAAAAAGGGACCTGGAGAGAAGGTGGTAAAGATCTCAGCTGGAGGAAAGATCCTGGGAGTGAGAGAAGATCCAGGAGATCAGGCAGCTGGGTGGAGACAATTGTTATGGTCACCCAGGGTCCTTGGCTAACAATGGCCAAGGTGAGCAGAGGAACAAAACAGCTTTCTGCCCAACCCTTCTGGAAGAGCAGTAACTTCTGTGCAAGGGAAGTGTGATCTACTGAAAATAACCCTGGGCACTGGGGATCTCTGTTGAGGAGACAGAGATGAATGGGGCAATGTGAGTGAGATAAGTCAGGGAAAATCTGGTCTAGTTCATTCTTAAACAAATCAACTATAGGTTATTTATAAAATATCACAGGTGCAAGCACTTAAAAATTTAGGCATCATATATATTTTATAATTATGGTATCAGTACCTTATCTCCATATCACTTTCAAGTAAAATTCATGTGTCTTTTTTAAATGCAAGTAATTTCAACCATGCAAAGCATATACTCTGATGTGAAATACAAATAGACATAACCAGAATTTTCAAATGATGGAGAAAAAATCCCACTAAGACTTTTCTGCCTTACAAACCCGAGAGTTCTACAGAAAGTATACATTGAATAATATTTTAGTCACATACTGCAGTAACCATTTTCTACTTACCAGTTTTTCCTCTATGTACACATTTCAACATGAAACAAGGTAGCAACAACAGAACTTTTGAGAAAAATTCAGTTCTGTGTCTGATGCAGAATTCTGCTCAATGATTATTGGTATGCCCTCCTGCTCATGATTTGCAGATTTTCACAGTTGTAGGATCTTAGAAGTGCATAGGAATCTGCAGTGTGTTGCCAGAATATATTGAGAGCCTTCTGGAAAGATCTGGCACAGGCTTCATGAGATCATTGTTAAAAAAGATATTTTTATTTCTAGTGTTTCTAGCTACTTGGAGAGTAGGACTGTCCACTTTCTGCTACAATAGTCAAGTCATTGCTTCCAAGCCTGTCAGTTATGGAAATTCAAAAAATCTCTGCCTAAATGACTCATGCTTCTGCACAATCTTCAGGCACTGACATCTGCATCTCAGATCTCCACTTTCTCTTGCTGCTGCATCCCTTCAGACACTCCAAAATGCTCCAAATAGAAGTAACAGAGAAATTTTTACTAATTTATTTCCTTTGGGGAATATTTTAACCGGATGAGCCTGGGGAAAAATGGTGTGCCAGCTAAGAGCCCTGGTAGATACCAGTCTGCTCATTTCACCTTTTATTCTGACCAGCTACCATGCCCTCACTCCACTAAACATTAGCAAATTTAGTAGGAAGGTGTGACCACAGACCCATCAGGTGTTGTGAAGGGTGTTGCTCAGCTCCATGTGCAAAAGACTATCTGCCCACCTGTAGATGCTTGCATAACTAGGCCTTGTGTTCCTTCAAAATAAAGAGTTCCTTGAAACACATAACAAATATTACATCCAGAACCATGGAGAGAAATAAATGGTGCTCAAATACATAAATTAAAGAACAATGACAAAAGATATAAATACAGATCCAAAGTTGCAATATGAATAATACCATATAAGCTTTCAGTCATAAGAACCTCATTTAAGTCCTAAAAGAGGCTTTCACTTTCACTGCATATCACAATTTGTGAAATCCCGGTTATATTGAATTTGTAATATAATTCGAGTGACCCATTCACTGCAATTAAAGGAATTTTCTCATAGCTTTTAGAGGTAAGATTAATTATCTTTTCAAGGTCAGATATTCCAGAAAGGCAACTATTTTGTCCTTAAGGCTTCCCTGATGGTGTCTCTGCATGAGAGGTGTATGCCAGCTAAGGGAGAGTGTTGATGCATCCAGAGGAAATCACACTGCGCTGCGACTCCATGAGCTTGACAGATGACCACCACACAATTTAGAGAGCCAACAGTGATGCATCATGTGGTTAGAATAAACTGGAAATTCATTCTGCCATCCATAAACTTATATAAATGTAAAATACCTTTCGGGTGGTTTTTTGGGTTTTTTGGTTGGTTGGTTGGTTGTTTCGTTTATTTGTTTGTTTAGTAAACCATTTCCTGTTTTTTTGTTTTGTTTTGTTTTGTTGGGGTTTTTTTGTTTGTTTTGGTTTTGTTTTGGGGTTTTTTGGGTTGGTTTGTTTGTTTGTTTTTTGGGGATTTTTTGTTTGGTTTTGGGGGGTTTTTTGTTTTTGTTTTTGTTTTTGTTTTTGTTTTTTTCTGGACAATCACCTGAATCCATTAGCAGTCTTTAGCAGCATTTCAGCCTAACAAAATTTTAAGCTATTAGGTATACATCACCTAGGTCAAATCCACCTCAGGTTTCGTGCAGCATCCATGTACAGCTAACCTGAACCTCTGTTTGTACCTATCAAGTTACTTCATGACAAATCATTGGAATCAGAAGGAAATTTGGTTCATCTCTAAGGCCTGCAGTATATCACACACTGAACGTTAGTGGAGTGTCAGCAACATACGGGCATCTTTGACTCCCACATTCAGTAATCAGCCTCTCTCAAACACGAATTGTTTTCTATAAATTACCAAGAAAATTTACAGTAGAAGGGAAAAACAAAACGGACAAATATTTATGAAGTATCTCATAAGCTTTGTAGAGATAGCAAGATAGCAAGAGATTACAAGATAAGCAAGAAGGTAAGGCAGACCCATTGCTGAATATCAATTATAAATCTTTGTTTAGTCTTCATTTCCCTGATTACTTTGTAACCCAGAAAACAACAACAGCGATTTGTGGCATTTTTATTTCTGCTACCTAAGTTTCTTCTGCTGACACTTTTAATCAGTACAATTAGCAAACTATCATGCACACAAAATGAATACTTTACATATCTGGGGGGCAATTATTAGCCTCTTGAAAGGGATGTAATTACCATTGGTTTTTTTTAAACTGAGCACCACTACAAAGACTAATGCAAAAAATTCTTCTAGAACCTAAAATACATACCAGAAAGGAAGTTACCAAAACTACATGTCTATTCTATATCCCTATCTGAACAGGAAGATAAGGTTCTGTGAAACACAAAAATTTCGTCCATTAGGGGAGAGAAGAGATAACATAGACATGAGGTAGTGGTGTAAAAACCATCAGCAGGATGTCTCACTGAGTATTAATGATCTTTCCAAATGAATATTAATATGTTGAATCCACCACGTGTCATCTTGTATTACATGTCCCACATTTTACAATTATTATTTTATTAATCTTAGCATAAAAAGAAATTATATGTTCATATTATCCATCTGTGCCTAAAGCCAATATCTTACCTACCACACAATGTAATATACAGCCATGTGCTCAGGCACCAGGACTTTCTCCTATTCAGCCAGTCCATGGACCAATGATTTTGGGCTCCCAGCCAGCTATGCACAACATTCACACATGATTTGTGTGCCCACAGCAATATAAAGACTGCTGGTACTTTGTGGGGACAAACCAAAACAGGGAAGGTAAACCCAGAAAAATACATATGAGGGACTTTGAAGATTCCCTACTATGATAATGCTACTGGCAGTAAGACTTTCACCAAATGTGGGTGGTTTTCACCAAAGGAAGAATGTGTAGAAAGTCATTCAAGCTTGTTGTTCTGCCAAATGACAATTTTATCCCACTGTATGAAACAAATGAAGGAATTTCGGGAAAAAAGATTAAACTTGATAAGTCCTGAAAGACCAGATACACAATCAAATCTAAACACGAATAAAAAGGCAAGAAAAAATGCTGAAATTATCACTATCATTTGGTCAAAAAGGAAACAATGTCAGATAAAGAAAAAAGAGGATGAGCTTTACCATGATACTGCTACATTAATATCTAAGAGTATTTTTTTTACCACTCTTTATCTAAGCATCTTACAATAATTTGGAACCCTACTGCCTGATTTAACTGTTATAAATAATTGTGTATACCTGCATTTTTCCTCAATTTAGTTCAAGTAAAATATTATTTCAGAGGATGGATAATAGCAAGGAACTCGTCACAAAAAAGAGCATGGAAAGTTTATATTTTTTAAGGCTTTGGGAGACTTTAACTATATCCCCAACCTTGTATCAAGCAGATAACAAAGTGGAACCTCACTGGAGCTGCCCAGACCATATAAAATCTAATACAGCAGGGGTCAGGAGAAGCAAAAGTGACTTGAGTAAGGTTTGGGGCACTCTGGAACTCCATAAATATTGGAGATCTTCACCACAAGCGTTATGGGAACAGAATGCAGGAAGCGAAATGGAGCAGTAAGGAGTCCACAAACCACTGGCTGGAGTTAAACCACACAGGGTGACTACAAATATTAGAGAACATATGCTCCTGGAAGTCTGCACGTCATATTCAGGTTGAGAGACAGAATTTTATGAATTAATTGTAAAACCATCAACAATGAGAAGACTAACTTTGTGCAAATTGTATTTCTACAGCACCTTCCCCTTTTCAGTTTCTACTGGTTTCCAGTGATTTAGAAATGAAAAGTGAATGCTTGTGTAAAAAGAGAAATCATGACAATAGTCTCACATTCATGACAAACAAAAAACAAATAAACAAAATCCACCATATGAAGCTAAGGTAAGGTATCACACATGACCTAAGAAAAAATGATCCTGAACTCTTGCATGGCATCAAACTTTTATAACCACTTGCCCAAACAACATCTCAGGAAACAAGCAGGAGAAAATGAAATCTGTCCTCTGTCACAATAAAACCAAGAAAGCAAATATTTTGCCTCACATGTGAAAGTATTTTTTTCTTTCTTTTTTTTTAAATCTTATGAACTAGCATTCCTGTGGGAGTTAGTGGAGAAAAGAAAGAGGAACATCAAGGATTACTTTTACTAAAAATTTCTAAAAGAAAAATATAATTAAAAAATTTAAGTTATATAAACCCTACAATTTGGGACTTAATTCTTCTTCTTAAAAAAAACCCCAAACCAAACAAACAAAAAAACAAACTCATTCATTTTACCTACCTTTCCTCATATTGGTTCTGTTTTCTCTTTATCTCATTATACTCTTCCCCAAGCTTTTCATAAATCTTCTAACCCTTTTATGAAAATGAATTAATTTTCCATTTATGCTTTTATTATTTTCTTCCTTTCCAGTTTAACTAATGCTGACACATTGCTTCATTGCTTTCCTTTTCTTTTGGGAGCTATTTTTTTTTTTCTTTAACTGTATCATGAAGGCACATGGTTTTTTTCCTGTTTCTTTCTTTCTGTTCACTTGGAGATGTGATCAGTCATGCCTTAACCAGTGTGTTTTTTAGGGCTGTTCAGCTGTGTTCCATTTTGGCAGAATTTTCCTACTCATTTTTCACATACTAACTAAATTTCTCAGTGCATTTCAAATTTGCTTTCCAAAATTTGAAAACTCCAGGGTGGCTATATGTGTCTGAGCTATTCCTTCTAGGCTGAATACATGAAGGCTGCTAACCCTGATATTAAATGCCCTAATTTCATACAATCTCAGTTAACTCATAACAGATTATTTTCTGATAATTTTTAATAGCTTTTCTGTCATTTACATTTTTTGGTAATAAAATTTTCCTATGGCATTTAAACCTCCTGAAGTACTGTACCTTATGAAAACAAATGCTCAGTCATACTTCAGACTCAATCATCCTCCATAAGTTGAAAACATGATATAAACAAATAAATTTATGCAAATGTATTTTGACAAAAATAGCCATTAGGTAAGTATGCAAATAAAGGAGAACATTATATATCTATATATATATAGAATGCACAAATGGGAATTTACTTTCTGTTTTACAAATTATTTTTTGCAGACTTTTTGTGTTATTATTTGGATAGCACCATTATTATGCTTGGCACTTTACAGATGTCTCCAAAAATGAGGTCATTGCCTTGAAGAGCTTATAATTAACCCCCCTGTGAATTATATACTAAGTAATTGAGGATAGTATATCTATCTGCCTGTGAGCTATACAGACAACATTATTCAGAGTTACATATTTCATATATGTGTTACTTTGGGTTCCAGTTTGCATGTTAACTAACACAAAAATAAAAACAAGCAAGTGGTGGAAGATTTAAGAAATAATTCAAGCCAGATAACTGCTTTCTCATTTGCTTTTTCATAGATGGAAGCAACGTGAATGGGTTACCAAGACAACCATTTCATAAAATCAGATTGTCAAAATCTGTTAGGAAACAAGTAGTCTATAATATGAGCCTTTGGCTAAATGAAATCATCTGATATGATGGAACTCTAAAATTACCTTATAATTTCAATTTAAACAAGTTGCACCCAGTCAGTCCTGAATGCTGACCACTATCGTAGTCTGCAATCGTCATTCTTTAAATAAATAGTCAAAGTCTAGGGAGCAGATCTACTAATCCTTTTCCCTTCCTTGTTCTTCAATAATCATTTCCTTTGTGCTGACCACCATAACTGAAAGAATACTTTTGCAAAGCTAGCAGAAAAAGGTTTGCATTTTCCCAGCCAAAAAGCTGTACTGAAGAGATTGCTTAGTATTCACAATATCACTTCTATCCTTCTTTACCCTGTCTAGGCAACTAGGGAGTTAGATCCTGTGTATATAAACCAAAGAGAAGAGTGTGAGAAGAATAAAGGCTTTGCAATTTCCATTTATTTTTGTCACTCCATTTTTGCTTTTCTTTTTCAAGTTCTCTGATCTAAAAGCAGCATAATTTTTCCCTTTCCAATACTACAAATTAGCAGTCATTATTAGTATCAAATTAATGATGTAGTAAGAACATCACAATCTCCCAGGGAATGTATGCCATTTTTGTGACACTAGTCCTGTGTATTAACCTCTCTACAAATGGAAGGAAAAAAATAATAACAATAAAAATAATAGTAATAATAACAGTAATAATAATAGTAATAGTAAAAATAATAATACTTGTAGTCTGCAGTTTATTTCTCTTTGTTTATACATGGAATATATACATTTTACATGCATGTAAAGAGCATTTCTTATATAAAACATAGAAATATACACCCAGGTCTTTAAAATTATGTACTGCTTCTTTCACGATGCTGTTCCTATTAAAAAATATTTAAGCTTAACTATAGCTTCTGAAATGTTCTGATTTTTCTCTTGGTAGGTTTCTAGAATCTCTGGAAAACACTAAGAGCTCCAGATGGAAGAATTTTTTGAAAAGCTTGATTCAAGAGACTTCTGAATTTTGGCAGATAAATGCTGCATATGTTGTGTGGAGGTGATCTCCTGTGGGGGACAGGAAGATGATCTCTTAATGCACATTCACCAACTGTCGTAAGGCTGAAAAGAAAATGCACGTATTGGGCAAAGATACTTATCAAAATTTCAAACCCCTGTTTTTCAGTGCAAAAGCTAAAATAAATCTTAAAAGTGAATTGTCCTGTTCTTCAGGGGATGAATTAAACATGCTGTTAAGTGTATACACCATTGGGGAAAAAAGTAGTCCGTTTTAACCCATATTTATATAACTCTCTTTAAAAAAACAGACTTTCAACAGCATGTATTATTGAGGGAGAAAAAACCAACCCAACTCTGAACATGCCAGCATCACATACAACAATCCAGCTCATATTTTCAGACTAAGTGAAGGTAAAATTCTAAACTAAAATGACCAGACTAAAGTAAATAATTAACTAGGACAAAAAGTTAATTCTGTTTAAATGGTGGCAGTACAGTAACCTTTCCACTTAAAATGTTT
This sequence comes from Promerops cafer, assembly GCA_013398275.1. NCBI lineage: Eukaryota > Metazoa > Chordata > Aves > Passeriformes > Nectariniidae > Promerops > Promerops cafer. Next base: position 205,313 of record VZSE01007455.1, read on the forward strand.
ACTGATTTAAGTGCTTTAAGATTTTCAGATCTGTGGCCTAAATATGTGGGAAAAAAAACAAAAAGACCACAGAAAGAAAATGAATTCATCATTTCCCATGGGATTTTTCTACTGCAAAAAGCCACAGAGCTTCCACTGGGATAAAAATAGGTTTAGAACTAATTCAGTTATGCCACTTGTTGTTGACCGTAAACATAAAGTTCCCTCTTTATCCAACAGGTGAAATCTTTATACCACACAGCAGTGGATAGCCCATAGGACTATTTTGGAGAATATTAATAAATGTGGTTTTCCTTAGAAACTAATTAACTCAGTTTGAGGATGTGGAACAAGTAGGATCCTTATTGCAAATGGGGACCTCAGAACTCACAAGGAGATCTAACTCTCACTACCCTTCTGTAAACTCTTTTATTGCAGATTAGATATAATCTAATCTGCTAAATTCTGGCAAAAGTTTATTTTTCAATAATGATCACATTTTAGTTCAGAAAGAAACTGTCCTACATGAGTTGAAAAATGCAGCCTTCATTAGGCAATTCTCCCAGCCTTAGGCTCCTGCTGTGTTATCTAGCAGTGATATTTTCTATTTTATTTTTTTTTAACTTAGAAGATTATGGTTTAGATTATAAAACTTTATAGAATGGCCCGTTTTGGCAGATCGCCTTAAATATAATTGAGTTCCAAACCCTCTGCCATTGGCAGTGACATCTTCCACTAGACCTGATTGTTCAAAGCCCCATCCAACTCGGCCTTCAACACTTCTAGGGATGAGGCACCCACAACTTCTCTGGGCAACCTGTTTCAGTGTCTCACCACTATCACAGTAAAGAATTTCTTATGAACATCTAATATAAACCTACTCTCAGTTTTAATCCATTCCCTCTTCTCCTGTCACTACATGCACTTGTAAAAAGTCCCTCACTGGCTCTCCTGTAGGCGCCTTTCAGGAACTGAAAGGCCACAATCAGGTCAACTCCAAGTCTTCTATTCTGCAGCCTGAACAATCTCAGTTCTCTCAGCCTTTCCTCACAGGAGAGGTGCTCCATGTCTCTAAGTATCTTGGTAGCCTTCTCTAGGCTCAGTCCAACAGGTCCATGTCCTTCCTGTGCTGGGGCCCCAGGGCTGGGTGCAGCACTGCAGGTGGGGTCTGAGCAGAGCAGAGGGGCAGAATCCCTTCCCTTGTCCTGCTGGCCACGCTGCTTTTGGTGCAGCCCAGGACACAACTGGCTGTCTGGGCTGTGAGTGCACATGGCCAGATCATGTCCAGCCTCTCATCCATCAGCATCCCCAAGTCCTTCTCAGCAGGGCTGGTCTCAGTCTGTTCATACCCAGTCTGTGTTGACACCAGGGCTTGCCCCAACCCAGGTGCAGCACATTCCCTGTACTCCATGTGCCTTAGCACAGCTTCTAGGATGATCTGTTCCATGATCTTCCCGAGAACAGAGGTGGGGCTGACAGGTCAATAATTCCCAGGGTCTCCCTTTCTACCCATTTTAGAGATGAGCACAATGTTTCCCTTTTCCAGTCACCTGGGACTTCACCTGACTGCCATGAATATTCAAATAACGTGAAGAGTGGCTTGGCAACTGTATCAGCCAATTCTCTCAGGACTCTGGGAAGCATCTCATCAGATCCTGTGGACAGATTCATTCAAGCTCCTCAGGTGGTCATAAACCTGATCTCACAGCGGGAAACTCCTCGCTCCCACAGTCCTCAGAGAGATGCAGACAGTGATGTCTTCTGATACCCCAACAAGCACTAAAATTCTGAACCACCTACTATTGTGCATTTTAGGAACAATTTACATACCTATAAAAACAAAGTTTCTCATTCAAGAGGGCATATTTAAGTTTCAATAAAGCACTGAACAGTTTGCCTTGCAAAATTCAAACTTAAAATAATTAAAAAGCTAACCTTAAAAGGAGCAAGAAGTGGACTTAAGTCTTTGTTTCAAAAGATTAAAAAAAATTTAAGTTTATATGACAGTCTTAGAGCAGAATTGTAAATCTGGGCATCATTGTTTATAACTTGTGTATTTACCTAAAGTAGGAATATACTCTTTTTATTCTCTAAAGGTTTTTTACTTTCCATGGCCAAATATTTAGTCGTCTTAAGTAACACTACAAATTTTTTTTTTTTTTTTTAATTAGCCACACCGTATTGTGCAAGTTGACATATAAAAGAAGTGAGAAAATTGTGTCATGACTTTTTTATGTGGCTCGCAAAAACTAGGTATTTATCATGACATTTGGCATGCAAAACAGTGGCTCGACTGGTTAGGAATACCAAGGAGGTAAATCCAGATGGGGAAAAAATGAATGATTTGAACTAATTAGCACAGTTCAGAAAACTTAACCAATTTGGATGGGTTCCAAAAAAAGACAGATGTGAAAAATGTCTCTGCAATGCCTTAGTTTAGTTTGTTTATTGCTTGCTCAGGTACAGATGCTGGAAATACTACAAGAATAAAGTTAAAAAAAATAATAAAGAACTGTCTTTGAATAAATTATCTTCTCTGTTTTACTACAGACAGACTTTCCTTCAAGGCTTACTAATTAAGTCACCTTTTCTTTCTCATGCATTTCACTGTGGAAAGCTTTAAAATGGACATCTTAGCAGTACCTCTAGAAGAGTATGATTAGACAACAAGTACTACCATTCAGTTGCAATTTGATGTTTTCACATTTAGGTAAGAATTACACACACTGTAACATCTAGTGTCCTAATGTGGTATAGACACCACAGCTGAATTACTTACTGCAATGTACATCTCTCATTTGGAAAGTCAAATGTAGACTTTTAACCTCCTCACAATATATTTATACCTGTTTTCCACATAGAGATAATTAATGTCAGGGGCAGAGACTTTACCATACACTTCATTCTAGTCACTCAGTTACCACTGCTACACCATTCAACCAGGACACAACTGCTCTTTAATAAAATAAAATACGCTCTGTTAATAAAATATTTATAAAATCATGGAACCATATAAAAGCTGATTCTAGCAAAAAACTGCTGACAAGTACTGTAGTTTTAAGAAGTAACACCCAGCAAAAATGCTGCTTAAAAAATGTTTTCTAATGTGTCTAAAAGAGCTGTCCAAGCATATAATAGAACAATAGCCAAGATGGAGTTGTACAGCAGCAGTAGTACTTGCACAGTAGTACTTGCAGAGACACGTAAAGTTTCTGGGTCTCAGAAGAATCACTGTAAGGATTATTGACATGAAGAAAATGTGAAGAGGTAGCTCTTCAAGTATAAGCCAAAAATGCAAATTAGTTTTGTCTTGAATGTGCTGCTGCCCATATGAAGCTGAAATATATGCAAAATAGTAGTTTTATCACATGCTAATACAGACAGAATACCAGTCATCCTAATGCACAAGACCTGCCTAGTACTTGACTTTACAGTTCAAAGGAAATAGACAGGATTTAAGTGGATTATATCACAAGTACTTTGTGCATATGGAATGCTTTCAGAACCTTCCTAGCGTGAAGCCACTTTTAGGTAAAAAAACTTCCATTTTACTAGTAAGTCCTGAAAATTCAATCCATATAAATATATTCAAAAATTTATCATACCAGACATTTCAAATACCAACAAATTTAGCATGCACACACTGAGAAGCTTTGTGTTAGTTCTGAATGTTTTAATAAGGGCAAAGTCACATACCTACAAATGCAATATAAAGCATTTGAAAGTGTTAAGTACATTACTGTATATTATAAATTACTACATGTACTTAACCACAACTAATATAAAAAACAAAGCACCAGCGCTCTATCAACAGATTGAATAACCAGCTGTCTCCCAGCCAGAAGATGAAATACATATCTAACAGCAGTATGCTTACATTCACTGATTGTCTGATAATTGTGATTGAAAAGGCATGCTGATAGGCTCACTGCCAAATGTTTCAAAATATTGTTTTACCTAGAATGTTTCTAGGGGGAAGATAGTGAATAAACAGAAGTTAATGGGAAAATAAAAGAGTTAGGTACCTGTAACAATAACATTTTCCTAAACATTATTTTGCACCTTTGAATCTCCTCTGCCTCACATCCAGCATATGTGTATTCTTCTTGTTCATTATCAAATTATTTCCTCTAACTTATTTGTAGGATGAACACTTATGTTTTTCTGTGACCACACCACTTGATACACCTGCTGAGCAGAGGAGGGATGCCTGGTTACCTGCAGCAGAGCATGGTACAGTCAGGGCTATCACAGTCTGACATATGACTCTGTGTCTAGTCAGACAGCTTCCTGACACCTCAAGGCTCAGAGATCTGTATTCTACTTCAGTATATGCAAATTGCTAAATGAAAATAAGATTGACAGATTTTTCAAATTTTCCTTGACTAGACTGTTTACTTTAGCTTTCACATTTAAAATTATGGCAAAATGTGACTCTTCAGGTAGGAGGAAGCAGGGTGTACAAGAGTCTCAGATGACTGCACTCACTACCTGACTATTCTGGAGACTTCAGAAGTTCTCCCTAATCTCCCTAATCATGGGGAGTCACTAACCACATCATGCCATTCCAGCAGATATGCATCCCTAGAAAACAAAGTACCTCCTTTTGTTGGCCAGTTTGATTCAGCACAACTTTGTTTCCAAGATAAACAAATTCAACAACAATTTTAATAGAATTAAATACACAAGTGAAATTTTAAAAATTCACCAAAAATCTGAGTGTAAAAATGTAATGTGTTTCATATTCTATGCCATGATTATACAGGATTTTCATGTTATCAATATTTTTAGCTGTCCCAAAGAAGGTGGGTATAGCAAGCTGAGACATGTTTCAATACAATACAGACCTCAGGTAAAAAATGATGTGATAAAGTGAGACTAAATCCTCCACAAATATATGTTTCTGCCGCAGAACAAAAGGAGCATGCTCATGCTAAAAGTGGCTTAAGAAACTTAAGTAAAATGTAAATAGTCAGGTTTTTTACTAAAATTAATTGATGGTCATGACTTCAAAACTACAGCCATTTGGAACCTAGAAGGAACCACTAGCAGTTTAAATTATTGTACGGCCATGATGCCGAAGTATGGTATAGAATACTCTTAATGGAGAAGACTGTAGGAAAAGAAAATGTAGCTTAAACACCTGTATTTGATTCTTACTCTGTGTAAGTACAAATCACCAGTGTCACCATCAAATGATCAGTTTTGTATCAGTACAGACAAGAAAGGTTATCAGTTAAAAAAAAAAAACAAACCAAACTTCTTGGAAAAAATTCAAACATGGAAGTTAGTACGACATCACTCTATCAATCACCATGCAACGACACCCATTTAGGTGTCAATACATCTATCACAATTCTGTGCTGCACGTGCATTTACAGAAATTTGATTTGATCATATACAAAGAGAAGAACAGAAAACCAAATATTAAAAGAAAAAATAAATCATTACAGATAAAGAATAAATCAGGGTACAACCAGTTAGAGCAAAGTATTTTTGAGTAGAAAATCAGTTTTTACTATATCCACCTGTACAGTCCAAATAAAAAATTAATGGACTTGTTTTTGACCTTGCATAGCTTTTTCATAGCCAAAAATAAATGGAAACAAAATGTTCTTTTGCTCCTTTTTGTTGCACAATTTAGAAAAACAAAAAGCAAAATACTTCATTAAGCCACAGATTTTTGTCTAAACTCTTCCAAAATATCAGTTACCAATATCTCTATTAGCCTGCTCCAGAGAGATTTAAGTCTATGTCAACAGCTTTGTAATGTAGCAAAGATTAAGATTTTTTGGCTGCTGGCTTTTTAAGACAATGAAGACAGATAAATCAAGGCCCCCTCATGGCACGATTCTCATCAGACTAATAGACTGGGTTAAGGAACAGGTTTAAGGCTTCGATGCTCTGATGGAGCAGAGATTAAATCAATTAGGAAAGTGCTAGGATGGACATGGCAGGAAGTGTTTTTCTGCATTAGCTTCTCCTGTCAGTTAACACAGGCAAGCAAGCACACTGAACTGAGCACAAAAGCAGTGCTATGCTGTAATAACCAAAGGCAAGAAAATAAAACTGAAATTCATTTCAAATCAACAAAAGAAACTCCCACTAAAAAACCATAGGTTTTCCTCAGTGCTCTAAGCACAAAATTCCCAGGAAACCTCCTTCTCTCAGTTCTGCTCAATAAAAAAATAGGAGAGTAAGAAAACACCACTGCAACGCTAAAGCTATAATACTAAAGTTGCAGTACAAATCTATCAGTAAAGAAGTTAAAATCAGAAATTCCTTATCAGTTTCTGAAAAGCAGTGATATATTACCATGACTTCTTTGATTATCATTAGTAGTTTTTTGTTTGCTTAAAAGGATGACTTTTCAACAGACTTTATTGAACCCTTTTCTATGTACATAGAGGAACTCCTAATAGTACCATCATATACACAAAAGAAAAACAAGGAGGTACATATATAATATGTTCATATCATTCTTTTTGAATGGGCAAAAACAATTTAGTCTTCTTTATTACCACAAAATTTCTGTCTTTTATTTTTCTATATCAAAACCATACTATAAACACTATAAAGATGATTTAATAATGCAAACCCAAAACAGTTTGAAAATGTGTGAAGATTACAAAGATGTAAATAAGAAATAAGAGAGGGCAATCAATCTTTATGTCCAGCAATCTGATAAAGTCTACAGCAGGCAAATGATTCTGGTAGCACTCTCACATCAGAAAATTCAGATAATGTAAGAACAGACAGAAGCATAGCCCAATGAAGAATTGCATAAAATAGCAACGCAATTACCAAAACCAACAAAAGTTAAAGAGAATATTCAAAAATACAGGTAAAGTCTCAATTATTTTTTATTATGCAGCTTCATATGAGACACTGTTTTTGCACATCTGGCTTGGAAATTCACAATTTTTGGCCATATAGCCCAGCAGCCAAAAAGGAGGCACAATCCCATTCAAGCATATACTACATAGTTATGATTCAACTTAGACAATTAAATGTTATGTAGAAAGAGAATTGATAACTAATTTGATTTAACATTGTTGTTCCTGCTGGGTTAGGCTAAGATCACAGAATCCTAGATAAGGCTTAAGTTGGAAGGGACCATCTAAAGATCATCTAGTTTCAAGCCCTGTACCATAGGCAGGGACATCTTCCACTAGATCATGTTGCTCAAAGCCCCATCCAACCTGGCCTTTAACACTTCCAGAGGTGAGGCATCCTCAGCCTCTCTGGGCAACCTGTTCCTGTGCCTCACCACTCTCATAGTAAAGAATTTTTTCCTAATATTTAATCTAAACCTACTCTTTTCCAGCTTAAAGCCATTCCTCCTAGTTCTGACACCACATGCCCGTGTAAAAAGTCCAACTCCAGCTTTCTTGTAGGCTCCCTTCAGGTACTGCAAGGCTGCTATACGATCTTCCCAACGCTTTCTCTTCTCCAGGTTGAACCACCCCAGACTTGCCTCATAGGAAAGTAGCTCCAGCCCTCTGATCAGCTTTGTGGCCCTCCTCTGGGCTTGATCCAACAGGTCCACATTTTTCTTGTGTTGGGAGTCCCAGAACTGGACAGCTTTTCAGATGGGCTCTCATGACAGCAGAGTGGAGGGCCAGACTCACCTCCCTTCACTTGCTGGCCAAACTCCTTTTGCTGCACCCCAGGATGTAGTTTGCTTTCTGGGCTGCAGTGCACATTGCTGAGACATGTTGAAATTCTCACCCACGGGACACTTGTGTTCAACACATTAAATAAGTCATTCTACTCTTGGAAAAACTTCTGGGCCATTTTACTCATGAATCTTTTTACTAGAAAACAGAGCATCTTCAGTTCAATTAACTTAGGGTGCTTAATAATTTTTTTTTGACACACAGTAAAATGAAGGTATATTTTAAATATTAGCAGATCAAATAATATTTTACTTGATCCTTGCATCTGAAGTACTCTAGTCAGGCAGAAGATTAATTCTGACCACCTGGGACAGGGCAACCCTAGATGTACCTACAGACTGGGGAACTAGAGACTGGAGAGCAGCACTGTGAAAAGGGTCCTGGGTGTCCTGGCTTACAGAAAGTTGGATAGGAGTCAGCAGTGCCCTGGAAGCCAGGAGGGCCAGCTGTGTCCTGGGGTGAATTAAGCAAAATATCACCAGCCAGTCAAGGGAGGGGATTGTCCTGTTTTACTCTGCATTGGTGCACCTCATCTTGAATAGTGCAATTTTGAGGGCAGACCTCAACACAATCTACAGCTTCCTAAGGAGGGGAAATGGAGAGGCAGGTACTGATCTCTTCCCTCTGGTGACCACAGATAGGACCTGAGGGAATGGCCTGAAGCTGTGTCAGGGAAGGTTTAGGCTGGATATTGGAAGAATGCTCTTCACACAGAGGGTGCTTGGGCACTGGAACAGGCTCCCCAGGGAAGTGGTGACAGCACCAAGCCTGAGAGAGTTCAGGAAGAGGTTGGACAATGCTCTCTGGTGCATGGTGTGACCCTTGGGGCTGCTCTGTGCAGGGCCAGGAGTTGGACTTCAATGGTCCTTGTGGGTCACTTCTACCTCAGGATATTCTATGATTCCATGAAAAATCATACACAATGGTATGAACTATGTAAACAAATAAATATCTGTTCCATCAGAAAACTATTAAATGTAGTTGCAATAATACAAAATAGGCATTTAAGATATTCCTCCTTTTTCATGTTGGTTTACTTCTTTTGTAGGCTCAGTATGAGTTATTATGGTTGTTACTTAAGCCATTTTCATTCAGGATTTTTTTCCTGTCCTATTTAATAATGGTTACTGCAATGTATTACAAAGTGATTTGGAATGTACTCACAAAAAAAAAAAAAAAAAATCTAGCTAGACAATGAGACAACAGGCAAGAAAAATTTAAAATTTATATGACTTTGTTACTTTATCACATTTCATAGGATAATTCAAGCATTTTTTTGAATTCTTCATTTACTAATGACATATAAATACAACAACTTCAAACATGGAAGATATCAGAACAAAGAATTTCACTGCTTCCATTGTGATGTCTCACTCATTATATAAGCTTCATTTTCCCCCCAGCACATTCTTCCTAAATTATCTTCCATTAACTACTATGAGCTAGCACTTTTTCTTTTGAATAGCTCAATGGAAAAAATAATGTATAAAATTCTAAAATATCTAATATTTGCATAAAAATACATCAGCTATGTGCTTTATCTTCATCTTTCACACTTCATTTGCAACATTTAATATTTAAGCTGCTTAGGCAAAAGGCTCCTTTTATTCATAGAATCCAATAGATTGTAAGTGCTTTATTTATATATACAAAATGTATACTCATTAAGATCTTGAATTTGGTGTCCCGTGTATCCTAATGTTATAGAAAAGGCAGAAAGCAAGTGTGTGTGCTAAACTGAAGCACTCTTTGAAAACTCAAAAGGACCATCAACCCCAGAATCTCAGCAACTGGGAGTGTCAGCTGAATTTTTAGAATTATCTTTTCATTCTTGTTTTGAATTTCCAGCTCTGGGACTCCCAGCATAAGAAGGACAGGGACTTGTTGGAGCAAATCCAGAGGAGAGCCATGAAGATGAAGTAGTCACCTCCTGTGGAGTCAGGCTGAGACAGTTTTTCAGCCTGGAAAAGGCCCTGGGGAGGCCTTTAGCAGCCTTCCAGTACCTAAAAAGGGCTGACAAGACAGCTGGAGAGGGGCTTTTTACAAGGACATGTGTTGGTGAACAAGGGAGAATGGCTTTAAACTGTCAGAGGGTAGGTTTATACTAGATGTAAGAAAGAAATTTTTTACTTTGAGAGTGCTGAGTCACATACAATCTGTTCCAAAGAAGTTTCACAAAAAAGTCATGGATGTCCCATCCCTGGAAGTGCTGAAGGCCAGGTTGGATGAAGTTTAAAGCAATATGGTCTAAAGGGAAGTGTCCTTGCCCATGCTGAGCATGGCAGGGTTGGAACTACATCATCTTTAAAGGTCGCTTCCAAGACAAACTATTATATGATTTTTAAAAAAATAAAAATAAGGACACCCCTATTATGATACAAAGTGGCTACTGTTCCTATATTAAGACTGGAGGTTTTTTTTCATTCAGGGGTCTAGAATTACACATATTAAGCTAAAAGTCCAAAATTACCTTGGCTTCATATCTCTTTTGCAGAACATGAAATTTTCTTGTAAGATGCACAGTTTTCCTAGCTGGGGCAAGGGCAAGAATTTCAAGTGGAAGGACAAGAATTACAGGAAAGGCAACTGTGATAGTCCCACACAATAAGCAAACCTTCAAATTCTTATTTCAATAATTTATTTAGTAACAGCCTATTTAAAATGTGCATGTAAACACTAGACTTCCTCATCATGTTCTCTTTACTGTTCCTTTTTTCCCCCATTCATCTCTATTTTCTACTCAATCTATAATTTTTTTCAGTTATATTCAACAGTTTCAGCAGAGATAGAATGGCCCCATTTTAACCCGACATACAGATCAATTGTTAGAACATACTCAGGGATAAAGGAAATGTAGGTGAGAAGGGACTTGATCCCAAGCATATGCTCTAACCATTAACTTAGCACTCTTCATCTCTGATGCATTTTCAGATCACACTTCTCAAGATGAAACCAGGCAAAGCAACACTGCACACAGATGAACTGCACAAAGATGTGAAACTCACTAAGCCAGTTACTGGCAGCTCACTTCCAGGATGTCTTTACTGAAACTTAAGGTATTTTGGTACATACACATTCTAGAAGCCACCAGGATTAGGCAAAATGTCATGAGGTTTAGTGAGGATCAGATTAAAATGCATGTACCTAACTCTAACTCCCATTTTGGGTGAGTCCTAAGTCTTCCTCTCCTTTTATACAGACAACTGCAAGAGATTCATGCTGGGAACCTGAAAATATAGCAGTACTGTCCATCACAGCCTACATGAAACTACTGCCACAGGAAGCCTCCCTACCAATCCAATCCAATCCAATCCAATCCAATCCAATCCAATCCAATCCAATCCAAAAGCAGAGTTGTGGGAGGTTCTCTGGGGAAAAGCAACTATGAAACTTGGGAGGAGAGGGAAGGGGGAAGAATGAAAGCCCACAAAAAAACAAACCACAAACTCAAACACCATGATGAGAAGATTTTAGATCTTCCTGCTGGTATTAGTTTGTTTTTATTCCCACAATTTCTTTTGCAAGGAGTAGAGCATTTTTCTTTACTTTAAAGCACAGATATACTTTAAGACAAGCCTCTTTGGTAGTTAACAATGCAGACGCTTGATGCAAACCCTCGATGCAGACCCTCAGCAAGGATTGCTGAATATTTTGTGGCAGTAAGTGTCAAAATGTACAGGTAACATATCTGTGCATTCATGTTGCATACACATTGAAATAAAGGCATTCATATTTTGTTCTGCAAATGAACTCTGACAAAGTTATGCTCAGGTCCCAGTATTTCTATTGCAGAAACATATCACAATATGTTGTGCTCCATTCCATTCCATTCCATTCCATTCCATTCCATTCCATTCCATTCCATTCCATTCCATTCCATTCCATTCCATTCCAATGTTTATTTACTTCAGCTTTTCTTCCATCCCACTATTGAAGAGAAATGAAGGGGAAGGAAGAGACCTCAGAGTCCCCCAAAAAACTTTAAAATAAGAGAGAGCAGCGGGATATGTTACAATAACACTGCATACTATGCAAATAAGAAACATGGAGAGAGATGCTTTAGTGGCATTCCATTAACTCTGCAAGATCTTAAAATGCAGAAAATTTTAAATATTCTCTGTGATGTTTCAATCCATTAGGCTATGTTCTACATCCTTAAGAATGAAATAAAACTCATATCTATCACTTTCAAAGCCACCAATCAAACAAATGTAATTGGGAAATACACTAGAAGAAGCCCCACCTAGCTGGATCCCAGTAAAAGGATCTTCTCCACACCTCTGTAAACTAAAACATATATGTTTTACCTTTCATTTCTACTAGGCTACTCAAAAGACCTGACAGCCAGGCCAAGAAAGAGGTGCACCTTCATCTTGAGTTACAAGTAAAATATTTAATCAAAATAATTTCAAAATGAAAATCCATTTCTTCTCTTTCTGGAAAATTACATGTCATTTTGATTAAGCAGTAAATCACTTTTCAAAAATCAAATTGATAGGATTTTTAGTCTTATTTCATTTGGGGCATCTGGGAATTTTTGGTGCAGGGGGAAGTAACTTTTCCTTATCTTAAAGATATCCTTATCCCTGACACACTTTGCTGTCTGAAAGTTGGCACCAGTTTCCTGCATTCTCACTGCAGTCAATCTGTTAAAAAGATCCAGTAAGTGTTTAAGATATACTTTGCTACAGGTACTAGCTGTCTCCAGATACACAGTCTAAAGGAGAAAAGGGCATCATTGAAGGTGAATAAAATTTAATTCTCATGTCTTTTGACTATCTGAAGTTCATTTTGGAAAATACGGAACATATTGAAAATAACAGTGCTACAAATGGGAAATAAAAGCAGAGAAAGCTTGTGAGATTCAAGACTGTGCCATATGTCCTCCACTGTCTTGTGCACCCACTTGAAAATAAACTTCTTAAGCACAGCCTCTAGAAATCTGAGTCCCCAGTGCTAGTGGCTGGAGTTATGGCCATTTTATTTACTGTCCCTGGCTTTTTTTTGCAGCTCGGTCTCTCACATTCTTTAACATTTTCCAATGAAATATGAACTATTTACTTGTGAACTTGAAGAGATTTAAAGCCCTGCAGAGGCAAATAATTTATGATCTGACTATACATCAGTGGGTTTTGTGCAGTTTTATCAATTTCTGTAAAAGCAGCACAGAGAGTTATAATCACAGGACTACTTGAGTCAAACTGAACAGCAATATATCTAGCTATTTTACTCAGAAGAGAAACAAACAGCAGGAAAGTATTAAAGAAATAGACTACAAGAAACTGGAAACTTCCTAAAGGAAGGAAAAAGACACAATTCTTTTATAAAAGTATCCCTAAAAGGCTGAAAAAAATTTCGCACAACATTATTTCCCATTTATCAAGGAACAAGCAGTGTTTTCAAAAGCCATGGAGTTTCTCCAAACTTGAACTAAAAATGAATGAAAAGGAAAATTTTGTCTGCTCTTTTCACCAAGGAAAAAATATAGAATTGCTACCAGATGTATGTCAGCCTTTAAAAATGATTATGTGTTGTTGGTTTTACTTAACTTTTTTCATTAAAAAAATACCTTCAATTGCTTACATAATAATTAGGCAATAAAGGTAAAAGGTTAAAACAGTCAAGTACTTCAGAAACTGTAATAATATTTTCAAAAAATTCAAAACTTACTGTCCTCCCTTTTATTTTATTAGTAGTAGTAAAACAATAGTAGTAAAATAATTATTTTTTTTTATTCTTCTATTCAAAGTTTGGTTTAGTTAAACTATGCAGGGAAATAATTAAGTCAGACAAGGATGGTTTGAGAGAAAAGGAGAAAAGAGAAAGATAAGCTACAAGGGACATTGGGGGAACTAAGACTTATTAGCTCCACATATTTTCCCTTTCGCTTAAAATCTTTAGAGAACATTAAAAGGCATTGCACCAGATCATGACTCAGTGTTCATCTAGCCTCAGTTTTAAACTTGAATAATTTTTATAACTAATTTGCCCACCTTCTATTTTCAGCTATTTTGAATTGGAGCTTGTTTACTTCTTTTTTGTCCAGGGTGCCGTTTTTTATTAGAGCATTTACTTAGAAATACTTTCAAAACCCTTTCAGAGATTGCCAAGTAGTTTGAATTTTTGTTTGTGTACAAGAGGGTTTCCAAACTGTATTTTTTCTGGTACTTATGAAACACCTGCCGGCCCAAAACATGAAGTATGAGATACTTACCATGCAATGTGAGTTTACTCTCCAGAAGAAGTGATTTCTATTGATCAGCCAAGGATGGGAAGCATACAAGTTGTGAAGGTGACAAAAGCTATGTGCTATTTCAGGTCCAGATGTGCAGCATTATAACGCTGGCATTCTTAGGGATTTTTTTGATTAGCTGAAACCTCTGTGAAAGACACAGTGAAGCCTGGCTCCCTATGTTAGCTTAGCATGAATGGCAAAACAGAGCTGGTTGTTGCTACCGTTCCCACTTTTATAGCTGCTTTTGGGAGAAAACTACTCGTAGGAATTCCTACCTGAATATAGTTTTTTAGAAAAAAGGCTTTGTATCTAGAGAACATTACATACCCTCAGCTCTTTTATTTTACAGAAATAGATGGTTTTCCCAAAGTCCATACCTCTTCCAGTCATCAGCTGCTCGACTGATGCAAATGAACACATAGTCCATGGCATTGTCAGTAACAAAGCTGTTTCCTCCAGATGCAGGACTTTCATCAGTGCTGTCATGTGGTCAGTGGGAAAGATTTAAATCTCTCTGCAATTACAAAATTCCTTCCTATTCCCTTCACATCCCTTTTCTTCCAATTTTAGTGGTAACACATTAGTGGTCAGTGTCAACTGTAGAAATCAGTTAATTAGTTCAACAATTACTATGAACTTGTGGATGTTCAGATTCAAGTTTTCTTTGTGTTCAGACTACTTTCCAAAAAACTGTCATAAATTTCATTGTCGCAGATGTTTTTTGAATGTTAGCATACATAAGGATCACAACACATGGAATTCTGCTTCTTTATAGATTCATGGAAAAAAGCACTTTGTCAGTTGCTTTTCTAAAGGGAGCTGTGGAAGAGGGGAGGAGAGAACGGCAAACCACAGCAAGATCTAAAGCAGTTATGAAATATTTATCTTTTGTATGTTATACATTAGAACAACTAGGTCTGACTGATGTATAATGCATTCAATCCCACCAAATTAAAATAATATCCAAAGACTTTAGAACAAAGCAATAACATGGAGTCAAGTGCTGTGCATTGCTTCATTTTACTTGCAAGTTTTCATTTCTGTTCCTCCCACCACCACTCTAAGACAACAGACACATTAAAAAAGGGGGGAAGAATCCATTGCCTGTTTCAGCATCCAAGGGATTTTTCCTCCCTGCCCTCCAGCAAGACCCCGTGAGAGCAGCAGGCTGGGAGCCTGCTCTGCGCATGATTCCTGGACCACTGCCGTTGCCTTGCCAACGCAAAGGGAGAACTCAGGGCTTACATCGGGCATTTCAATGCAGTGACCCACTTACTGTCTGTCAACAAATTCACTGGGACAATAGTGAGTGTAACACATTACAGAGATTAAATCCCAGGGACTGAACTACAAAGATGTCTGGAAAAAAATCTTTCTCAGTTTGAAAAGCCAGAGCACTATAAACAGAGTTAACAGTAATGTGTTTTAATCCTCCCATGTATTTGTTGCTTTAAAGGAGAAATTTCTACCATGATAATCTGTATTCATTATTTGTGTATTTATTTTTTTAACTAGGTTCACAATACTAAGTCAATATTGCCATAAGAGTAATGGGAATGAAATAGCTTTTGTGTATTGCATTCTTGGCTAGGGCTGAGAAGAATTAAGACCTGAAAACCTTCTTTCAAGCTATAAGAATGCAATGGTTAGTTTAGAATATATTTGTACAGATGGCTATCGTAGGAGCAAATCGTTACAAAAACCCCCACAGTGATTTCTGCAAGACAGTTAGATCATGGATTTATATTTAAAATTTAACTATTTGCAGGCTAGTTACAGGTTTCCCATTCAATTCTGCCCCTTTACAATTATATTATTGCAGGCATGCTCAAAATCTTCTCCCTTCCTTCATTCCCCAGTTTCCTTCTGTTCCTTTCATTCTCTGCAAGTAGATTATTCAAACATAAATAATTTGCTTAAAGAGGTTGGCAACTAGCAAGAGAACTAAATATATATAATGGCATATTACCAAATGCAAAAAATGTATGTTTAATATACGTTTACCTACATTCTTCATTTTCTTAGCAATATTACCCTGTCACTTTAAATGAAAGTCAGCAATTTTTTTAAATGCATGTGTCACCAGTTACCAAATGGAATTATCTGAGGAACCATGCAGTGAGCAAAAAATAGCTGCAGCCTTCTGCAGTATCTGTAGAAAAGGCTATTTTTTAATGCAATGAGAGTTTATTTATATGTTTACTCTTAATATTCTGTATATTTCTATTAGTTGCCTGGCTATATAAACCCATACTGCAGCAATTAGATATTACCAAAATTCTTTGTTTGGATTGTTTGTCCATCACCCACCTCCAGCAGAAATACGTTTCTAATTCACACCTAAGAGCTGGTATTTCTTCACATCCTGAAACTGATATTTCCAAACCTTTGTGGCTTGCAGACTCCCATAGCTTCTGTATGACTTTTTTTTAAATATTATTTTCAGGAGGTGTGGGGGAATGCAAATGTTCCTTATGCTTGCATGAGATTACTGATACCAGACAAACTTAAAGCTGAAAACTTTATTCTAGAAAATTCAGCATCAGTGAGTGCTAAAAATTGCAATTCTATATTATACATAATATCTCTGCAGTATTGTCTAATAATTTATCTGGTTTAGAGATATGGTGAACCACACGCCACCCTTTTACTTCCAGTCACCTTTCCCATGCACATTCTTTATATTCCACACTATTGACCACTCAGTCCTTCCTCTGGGCTCTTCCAGCTTTGTCTCTTTCCACAAAATTAAATCCCAAATCTCTCATATCTTTAAAAGGCTGCCCAGGCCCATGCCACTATGCCATGCAAAAGGAACACAGAGGCTCTCCTTTCTACCTCCCAGGAGGGTTATCTTTGTGTATAACCTTGTCTTATTCCACACACAGTTGAATTCATGTCTGCATTTGCTGTTTAAAATATCAGAACATTATAAAACCACATAAGTTAAATTCTTTAAACAATGCATATTTTATCAAATCCATAAGCTCTCATTCTTCACAGATATTACATACCAACAATAGAGATACCCAGCTGTGCTGATTTTCTCGTTCCACTCCTTTCCCCACTTTGTTACACTTGACTTCTCTCATATGTAGTAACTTGCATTATTATGCCGGTATTTTCCAACGTAAAACACTGTTTGTATTTACTAATTTTCCAAAATCAATTATTAAGGATGCATTTGGCTATGCATGATGTCCCTTCAGGCTGCAATCTCTACAGTTACAGCCAAAATACCTCCCACTATTCCAAAGAGTGAAGTTAAAGGAAAATATATTCATTTTCCCTTGGGGGTGGGAAATCTAGCAAGCTTTTCTTTGAACAACTTTAAGATTTCTTTTAGAATTTACCGGAGGGACTTGAAAACGGCAATGGGACAGGCATAATCTCAGAGATGTGTTCTTTGAAGCATTCCTAAAACTTCCTTCACACTTGTTCCATGAAATTTGTGATATACACACATACACTCAGAGATTTGCAGTGTCTGTAGAAGAAATGCTGTCAGGAATATAGTCCAGGTCTGCTGGGCCATAGCACAGCTTCTCCTGTATCTCTGCAAAACAGGACATAGAAAGAATCATCCTGAACTGCCTGCATCTTATGGAAATCCTATGGTGCCCTTGTGAAGAGGGAATATCTGCTGGTTTACCACATCCTCTCCACGATTTCCAGTTCCTGGAAACTCTATGAGAATTCTTACAGCCCAGTCTGCTGTTCTTGATTGTAGGAAACATGAACCTTCCAGTTCCCCTCTGCTCCCCACACCAAGTAATTTGCTCTGCATCTGCCAGTGACTAAAAGGTACCTAGGTTTCCCCTCAACACATCCTTAAATAAGAGTCATTGTGAGAGAATTTCAACATTCTTGCCTCTCTGGAAGTGAAGCTTTCCAAATGCTGTCAGTGCCAAACTGGGAGAAAGTACTACTTCAGCTTTCTCTCCACTTTTCAAACCCCATCTGGAAGGGAAAATAATCACACTCTATGTTATGCTGTTAGGTAGTCCTCTCTTCCACAAGTCTGGCCTTTCCTCCTAGTTAGCAGCTTAGGGAAAACTCACAGCATATCTCAGTCCAGTGACCCCCGTCTCCATCAGAAACCACTGCAAAATGCATCACCCAAAACCGAAGACTGAGGGCAGCAAAAAATGAGAGAATTCAATCTTTTGTACTAAGGAACATTCTATGATTCATTGCACATGTTGCACTGAGCTTTTGGCAAGTATCACCAAAGAGCAGCCTTAGCAGTGGACTGTGCTAAAGCTGCAGCTCAAAGCAAAGGGATGTTTTTATATAATCTTTTTATCAAAATTAATGTGCGCATTCTATGCAGCAGTGCAACCTAGATGTTGATACTAGATAGCTAGGGAACCATGACTGAGAGAATGATCAACTCCCAGTTGACCCTGAAATGGTGCAGGATCTGTTTCTCCAGCTGGATCCCTGCAAATCTAAGGAGTCTGATGGAATTTGTTCCAGAATCCTGGCAGAGCTGGCTGGTGTCTTCACAAAACCTCTCTGGATGATTTTGAGCAGTCTTGGGAATCCAGAGAGGTCCCAGCTGACTGGAAACTGGCAAACATTGTCCCAGTTTTCAAGAAGGGAGAGAAAGAGAACCCCACTACAGGCCTGTCAGTCTTGCTTCAGTGCCTGGAAAAGTTATGGAGAGGATTTTTCTGGAATCAGAATCTGGACAGTCCTGCTCATTAAACCTTATTTCCTTTTATGACAAGGTAACCCACCAGCTGATGAAGGGAAATCAGCTGATATTTTTTGGATCTCAGTAAGGCTTCAGATACTGCCTCTCACAGGATCCTTCTGGACAAAAAGTCCAGCACACAGATGGATAAACACATCATGTGATTGGTGAGGAACTGGCTCACGGGTCAGGCACAAAGGGTTACAGTGAATGCGGTGACATCAAACTGGGGACTTGTCACTAGTGGGGCTCTGCAGGGCTCCATCCTCAGCCCTATGCTCTTCAACATCTTCATAAATGACTTGGATGCAGGACTAGAACGATACTAAGCAAGTTCACAGATGACAGAAAACTGGGAGGAGCTGTTGGCTCCCTTGAAGGCAGGGAGGGCATGCAAAAAAGCCTTGGTAAAGTAGAAGGCTGGGTAATCACCAGCCACAGGAAGTTCAACGAGGGAAAGTGCCAGATCCTACACCTGGGATGAGGCAGCCCTATATGTACAGTACGGACTGGGGAATGAGACACTGGCAAGCAGTGCTGTAGAAAGAAACCAAGGGGTCTTGGTTGATGACAAGCTGAATCTGACCTATTGTGCCCTGGCAGCCAGGAGGGCCAACCATGTCCTGGGGTTCATCAGGCACAGCATAGCCAGTTGGGAACTGGAATGGTCCCCCCAGGGAAGTGGTCACAGCATCAAGCCTGACAGAGTTCAAGAAACATTTGGTCAATGCTCTCAGGCACACAGTGTGACTCTTGAGGCTGTCCTGTGCAGGGTGATGAGTTGGACTTGATGATCTTCGACGGTCCCTTCCAACTCAGCTTATTCTGTGATTCTGTGTTACAGGGCTAAGAGTTTATGGGAATTCTGCAGCTAGGAACAGGCATAGCATTTTCTGTCTGTTTTCTTCTGTTGCCTGGGGAAATTGTTACAGTCCTTGAAGCTTCCTCTCTGGCTAAAGTCTCAGTGCCAATGCCGCCCCCGACAGCTTTGCACAGAGCCAGCATAACTGCTACAGAAACTCCTTCTAGCTGAAAAGTGATTTTGGTTTTCTTCTCTCAGCTTCTTTCTTCAATAGCAAGTAGGAGGAGCAAAATATTATGTAGGTATGATATCACATTCGCTAAACACAGAATAAAAGACCCTCCTGTACTAACAACTCCCTCTGTACATTAAACCCTTGCAACCTGTATCATTACTTATTTTGCCAGCCATTGGCAATTCCAGCAGCTACCCACCCTCTTACTACACGTAGGACTATACAGTCCTGTCTGTGGCCTATCAAATGTTCCCCAGTATCCAGCTCCTGCAAGTACAGATCTTCACTGAATAATGACCTACCACTGCACACTAAGTCTCTACCCACCTACTGCATTCTTACTACATCCCTAGATACAGAGACTCTAATTACACATCCTGAGTAGCCCTGTTATTATCTGCTTTAGGAACCAGGTTAGGACATCTAGCCTTACTATCATAAAATAGTTAACTCTATAGGAGTACATTAATTGTCGTCAACTGTAAATGAGGACTGACTTGGAAATCAGACCTCCATATGACACTTAAAACTAGTTTGGGGACTTTTTTTGCCTTTGTGTCTAGGTGTTTGTGTTTTGTTTATTTGTTTTCTTTTTTGTTTGTTTTTTTTTAACAGATCTTCTATTCCTTCACTTTTTATTTTGGTTGTGGAGTTTTCAGAATGCATCTACTTCACATTTTTAAGATGTCTCATATTTTTATGACATTAAGACTGATATTTTCATTTAATCATTATTACTTAGTCCTTGGAAATTTTGAAAATCTAAGCAGATGTGGCACACAACTTCAGGCAACAGAAACTTTATGTACTGCCAAAATTCCTCTTCATTCTTTTGTTGTTCTTTCACTCTCCAGCGGTAATGCGTATAGATAATCATTCATTTCTTCCAGACTAGTTCACCCTCAGATCTACCTGGCTTTGCTGAGCAGTGGAGCATGAGAAAGCTGCAATCGCTTTCCATTTTCCTCTTTCCTAATTTCTCCTGGTGAGGAATACCAACATACAACTCTGCTCTACCCCTGCTGCTAGCACAGGAAACTTTATGGGTCTGTTTTACTTCATGACTCTCAACTATGACCCAATGCTTGCTACACAGCAAAGGCAAATATTCTACAAAATGCATTTTTTTTTCTCAAAATATATTCCTGGAGGTGTGTTCATCATAATTTACAGGAATTTGTTTCACAGAACTGCAAAAACCAAACATTTTTCAAAATGTTACATACTCTGCTCTTCTAACAACTAACTAATGTTATATTAAAAAAATAAAATAGTTATCGCATAGCTAGTACAACCTACTATGACTATAAGCCCAAGATTGCAGACCCAAATTACATTCATTTTCTAAGCCTCTTTTGGTACTACTTCACCTGTCTCTAATCGAGACTCAGAAAAGCACTGTTTCATGACAAAACCAAACCACTATAAATTTACTGCCTTTTCCACCAATATATCTCTTCCCTACAAATAGAGTGTTTACTTATGAGCAAGAAGTTTCCTACATATTTATTCTGGTTTTGGCATGGTCTGGCATGCTTCAGCTGGCATGGGCTGTGTTTTGGATTTGTGCTGAAGACAGGGTGGATAACGGGGAGATGTTTTTGTTATTGCTGAGGGTTTCACAGAGCCAAGGCCTTTTCTGCTTTTGGTACTGCCGCAGTGGGGAGGAAGGCGAGGATGAAAGGGAGGTTGGGAGGAGACACAGCCAGGACAGGTGACTCCAAAAGACCAAAGGGATATTGCAGACCATATGACATCATGCTCAGTACATAAAGTAAAGAAAAGAAAAAGGAAGGGAGGGATGTTTGGAATTATGGTGTTTGTCTTTCCAAGTCACCACTATGCATGATGGGGCCCTGCTCTCCTGGAGATGGCTGAACACCTGCCTGCCCATGGGAAGTAGTGAATTAATTTCTTGTTTTGTTTTCCTTGCGTGCATGGCTTTTGCTTTCCCTGTTAAACTGTCTTCATCTCAACCCACCAGTTCTCTGGCTTTTACTTTCCCTGATCCCACCGGTGATCAGCTGGTGACTGAGTGAGCAGCTGTGTGGGGCTGCTGGATGGGGATAAAACACAACAGCATGTCACAATATAAAGAAACCACTACACTTATTAATAGAAATTTAAAAAAAAAAAACCTTCAAACTTCTCAAGAAAATGCCATAAGATTAGATAGATTTATGAAGAGAAAAATCCTTTTCTAAAATGTTTGAATTCATAAATGAATTTTCATGGGTTAGTATCAAATTTGTAAAAAATTAATGCAAATCTTTCTTTTGAATACTTCTTGTTTGAAAAAAGACTGGAAATAATTGTAAACATGCTTCCATGGACTGACCTAGTATTATCATTAATTCTCTCTAGCAAGCTAACTACTACTACAATTTCTGACTGGATGGTGAAGATAAAGTTCCATCCACTTTTTCCCAACCTACATACAGTCTATACTTCAAAAGACTTTATATTCTACAGTTCATCTGTCTAAATTGCAATAAGTCCTTTCTGCTACTTTTATATATCTAGGGAAGCCTATAATAGTTTGATGTTGCTTTCAGTCATTCTAAATGCAACATTTGTTGTCTGAGGGCAGAACTGCTCTTCAATGTTATTCAACGCATTAGTGGGAAATACTAGGTCCATCATGTGCTTTGACATTAAAACTAAAATACCAAAGGCTGAGGAATACTCTTATTTTTCACAGGAAAAAAAAAATTAAAAAGAAAGAAAATAAAACCAAACAACCTTTCAAATTCTCTGGAAGTACATAAATGAAAACAAGGATAGGGCCCATGCATGCCGAAAGTGTCACCAGCATTGTCAGAGCCTCCATATAATCCATATACTATTGATGAAATATATAATAAATGTAATTTTAAGGATTTTTTTTCCACTGAAACCATTAAGACCATGACATTTGCTTTTGTAATGAAACTGCTCAGGTTTTGTCCATATCGCATGATTTTTGGGAGCTGCTGTTAAAGAAGACTTTGCAACAAAGTGAGGGATGCAGAAGTCTGGTTATTTCTACAACTAATCTAATTGTACATCTTGTTAACAGACAGCAGTCTTTAAAAAGGGGTTATAAACAAAATTTAAACAAGATAGCTTGAATAGCAGACATAAATCTTGCTATAAGAATGTAGAGCTCATCACGGTGCATTCTTCCCACTAAGACAAATTAGATGGTGGTGCTTACAGTTTTGGGGAGAGACTGGATGTGACATGATGAGACCACATCACATGCACCATGCAGGAAGATGCTCAGAGACTCTCTTTGCATGGGCTGTATACCAGATATATTCAAAGAAATCAGACACATTTAAGAAGCAGTATTTTGAGTATATTTCTGTTAAGAATTAGGCCTGTTAATTTTCAGCCTGAAATTTTCTTCATATTTGGGTTTATACTCCGTCTGATAAAACAAAACCTGTATTACCTGTATTTTTTTCTTGTAATTACAGAACAAATTTTGTCATCATTTCAGTAGCTGAAAATGTTGCAATCACCTTCCTAAAGAAAAATAAGCATTCATCAGAAGAAAATGCATATTTCTTTACACAAATAGGCAAACACAGGCTGATTTGTCTCTTTTGGGTACTACATCTGTAAAATGAGTTTAAAAAGGTACTAATGACTAATAGAGACATATCTATTCTGAACTTTTCATATCACATATTATAATCACTAAGAAATTCAGGGTTTTTGAAGGGAATGAAGTTAACAACTTTCTGAACTGTTCCTTCCTTTGGCATGCTGTACAGACATCCACCATATGTATACCACAGCACTCTGCCTTAGATTATGTCACCGCTAAAAATCAAAGGTCTGTCACTCTTTATTTTAACAACACATATGCCATATGTATAATGAATGCAACACCTTTAGTTTTGCTCATTTAAATAAAATGTTTGATTAGGAATTAAGGCGGGATAGGAAAGAATCTTCAATTGCACTGCATTTCACCCTTAATAGAAAGAACATCAAATGCCTACAATTTATTTATTTGTTTACAAATTAGTAAGTATTTTCTAGCATACTTCATCTTGCTTTGATATCTAGAGGACTCAACTGAGGTTGCATTGTAGAATTGTAAATACTACCACTTATTAAAGTGACAAACAAGTCAGGATGAGTGGAAGAAATGAAAGTTTATGTAAGTCCCATATTGCTTTTCACAAATGGGAAATCAAGACACAGTGTATTACAGGGACTCTTCAGGGTCACAAATAATTTTGTAGTAATTTCTGCAAGTCAAACTGTAAAACGTAAATGATACAAGTAATCTGTTTCAGATATTTCATATCTCAATCCAGAATCTTAGATGATGTCCCAGTAGTTTCACAAAACATTATCTCTAAAGGAGTAACTTACAAACGACTGGCTGAAAGGAGACCTTACTTTTTAACCCAATAACATAACTTTTAATACCTTTAATACCTACCTCACTATTTCATAAGAGTTTCATTCCTCATCAAGCATGATGGAAATTATTGCTATGACATATTTTTTTTGTAATTGTGTACTTTTACTGAGAATCATAAAATCATAGAATATCCAGAGTCAGAAGGGACCCACAAGGACCATCAAAGTCCAACTTCTATCCCCAAGAGTCACACCATGTACCAGAGAGCATTGTACAAATGCTTTTTGAACGGGTTCAAGCTTTGTGCTGTGACCACTTCTCTGGGAAGCCTGTTCCAGTGCCCATCCACCCTCCAGGTGAAGAACATTTTCCTAATATCCCCATACAAAGAGAATTCATGTTTGTACCTACCAAAGATGCACACTACTGAAACTACCTAGAGGTCTTTGATTTGATTTTTGGGGTTTTTTTTGCCATTTTCCCATTTCTTGGAAGGCAGTTGTTGGTATTTTGTAAAGTTGGTAGACGAAAGAGATTGTTTTGGCAGCCAGTTTATCCAAGTAAGTTTTCTGCCTCATGGAGCCAGGGACATGGAGTATATTCATTAAGAAATTTATTTCATTTTCCCTAGAGGTTTGCTTTCACTCACATTAACATTTTCATGCTTCTGTTGCAGGAGTTTCATAATCCAGTTCCACAAACTGAAAACTATCATCTCAGTACTGCTTTTTTTTTAAATGTTAAAATAGATTAAGATGAGTTGGGAGAGTTCACTGACATAAATATAATCTTACTCATTTTGGCTGCATACTCCACCTCTCATTTACAAAAAGTGAGACAGTCTCACAAGTATGTATTGAATACAAATCAGCCAACTTTTTTGCTTTCAGTGTCCATTACCATTACAGTTGCAAGTATTCTGGATAACTACCCATCTTATTAGCTCAAATATAACAAAAAACAGAACAAAACCACTTTTTTTTCTGTGAGGAATACAGTTCAGTGATCTAATTTTTTCGTCCTATCTCAGAAAAAATCCTAAAATACTTTAAATTGTGTGATTTTTGCAATTTGTTTTCTCTCAAATCCAAGCTCAAAAATAGCATGGTATTGTTGCTTACTTTACCAGCATTAGGTGGTAAATAAAATTGTAAGATAGCAATTGGAAGATTTTTCTAGAGGTTTTTTGTATTAATAGATACTGAAAGACTGTGTACTAAATACAAAATCATTAAAATATACAGCATTCTCAGCCTTCTCTGTCTTGATAAAATATTATTTTTTTGTGAACTGGACTTAGAATTTAGTGTTTTGATGGCCATAAACTATAAAGATAAACCAAATCAGTTGTGGTCTTCAGCACACTAACTGTACAAAAAAAGTGGCCACTCTCAGGAATAAAAATGTAAGATAAGCTAAAGAGAAGGAAAATAAAGAGCAAATAAGCATGCAGAATGATGTTCTGGGCTAAAGAAGTTGACCTGATGCACCTTGAACCAATGCTAGAGGCACAGACAATACTAGGGCACACAATTGGCAGTCTGGCCCACGGAATCCTTTATTCTTCTACAGAGGAGGGTGGGTTCCATTCATTTCTAAGCTGTGCAGCTCCTCAACATGGAAACACAGGAGTGAAATGGAGATAACAAGGTAAAAGACAGTATTTCAGTAGATGATAGCTCAGAATAAATGAAAGCATAGCTGGTAGCAACAAAATGAAAGAGGCCTGCACTTCTGCACTATCCTGATACAGGGGAACCTAAGAAGCTTCATTTAAAGTTCTTTTTCTTACACATTTGTCCTTAAATAGCAATAGTACTGAAATAGTAGAAAACAGTATTCTAAAGTTTGAAGAAACTCTCCTCAGGCATTATGTTTTTCAGTATGAAAAACCTCCAGAATGACCAACTGCTGAGAGGTTTTCTTTCATAATATGGCTATTAGTACTTTGAATATTCATACCTATTTTTTTACTTCCGTGTACTGCTAATAAGCAGTATCTGCTGAATACATCTGTAGGCTGAGTAACTGAGATACAGAGCACTTATTAATTACACCACTGCCATTGAGGATGTAAAAAGACTTAACCGATTCCAGCTCTAAATACATTCTAGAGAAGCATCTCCATAAGACGCCTTAAAAAATTCCCAAAATGTCAGACCTTAGGCCAGGTGTTTGACCTCTACATTTATATAAAATCCCAATTCTCCCTCTTATGAATACTTTATATTTATAACAGCTTTGTTGGATTGTACAAGAAATGCAGGACTGGATAACAGAAATTTGAATATTTTGTTCACTAGAGTAATAAAATTGTATACTGATATGAGTATTTGTCAAACATTATGTCATAGAGAAACCTAGTTTCAGTTTTAATGCAAACAATTGCCTATTATGAAATGAGAGCACACTGAATTAGTCATTTCCATTAAATCTATGAAGTAGAATTGCCTAGCAACCAAGAAAATTAATTCAGAGATTAAAATAAACACTGTGACACTCACAGAGCAACTGCTATTCTGTCTCAATAACCATAAAGACACTAAGAAAAGAGGTGTTTTCTTAATTCTTCTTAACAAGGATAAAACAAACAATTTCATAAAATGAGACATAATGGACAAAATAAAAACAAAGAGTCAAAGCAACTGCATGAAGCAAATGCAAATAATCACCCTCTTTTTACATAACATCACTGAAATGAAAAAAAATGAAAGTTTGTCGTATTCTGACAATGGTGAATGAATTGTTGTGGAAGTTTCTAACATGTTTTCCCACTTACAAAGGAGAAATTTGTTTCATTATATTAATTCTATGCAAGTATTCTATATTTTAGTACTTACTAGTTTATTTTATCATAGGATTTATGACCATGCTTACCTGAAAAATCTCTGCATCATTACTACCCACTTCTACCCCTAGTCAAATTATTCCTAATCACACTTCAGTAGGAAAGCTTTTAAATTATACAGTTTATCACACTGAGATGGTTATGGAAAAAAAAACAAAACGAAAAACAAACAAAAAAAAACAACACCGTTAACAGATTAAGGACAGTGAGGATGAGTGCAATAATTTAGTTTAATGACTGCTACATATCGCTTGTTACATCTGAGCTATTGTGTAATTCATTGTCCCTGAAGGACCACAAAAAGCCTAGTAAAATTATCTATTCAGAAATAAAACAACCACATTCTGTAACAACATTGAAGTCTATCACCTTGTCAGGTCATTAGATTCAAGGAATGATTACAGATCAGGGATTATGGAGTGGCAGTACTTTTATACCTCTAGCAGGAGATGGTCTATCTTTCCAGCCTGAGGTACAGAGTTAGTATGGAGTAAAAAAAAAAAAAAAAAAAAAAAAAGATCAGGAGCGATTAAGGCAAGAATAAAACAAAGGAGAAAAAATATATCCCAGAGGATATGACAAGACAGCAACTGCAGCAGCTACATCAAATCTAGTTGAGTAGTTGAGTCTACATTAAAAGATAATAATAAAAATAAAACAGTAAAAGGAATAAATCCAGACAGACAAGCAGGAATAACAGTGTATTAGAAGGTAACAGGTTCTTTAAAGTCTTGAAATCCAAATATTACAATCACTAGATCCAGTTCAGTGGTGTCCAAACTGGATTTTAAAACTTCATACTGTGACTAATTATGTAATAAAGTAAATGTACTCATCTAGAAGGGGATATGACACGCAATAAAGGAGGGATATCTGCTGGAAGTACAGAAAATACGGATGGTATAGACATGTAACAGATCAAAATGAAAAAATATTAACAGCAAAATTCCCCATTAGATAAACATGGCCATAAAGCAGATAAAGGAGCCCAAATGTCCTTAACAGTTTCCCCTGTGTCTTAAATAGTTGATGAATGTACCAGATGGGGAGGGGAGAGAAAAATATCTTGTCTGAACCACAAGCATAAACACAGCTGACCTAAAAGACCTACCCATCACTAGGTTATAATTACTCCAATGTATTCACTGGTGAACAATGTTCATAAATCTAGAATAATTTGGAGAAACTGAAAGATAACTTCTTTGAGAAATGGTAGCCTCCATATGCTGTTGAACAGCTGAAATTAATTTTCATTTTCTGGCCTTTGTGCCACATGTCATGGGTGTGGTTTAAGCATACATGTTTTACTGAATTCTTAGGATAGACACAGTGATGAGCATCCTTTATATTAATTTTATCTATATTAATAAAATGGTATCATAAAAATAGAAGATACACAAATTCTACACATAGCTGAAAATAGTTTCCCTTTAAAATTTTTAACAGCATAGCTCATATGGTAAAAATCTCAGAGAAAAATGCACAGTGCTCAGACTAGGCACTGTCAGAGTCCAGAGCCTTCTAAAAAAAGAAAACTTTGTAATAGGTGTTCAGTTCAGAAGGATTTATTAAATCTTCTCCAGTCTAGCCCAAAAATACAGGCAAATAACCAACATGCTGGTCCAGACCTACATTCAGAGATCATCTATAGCTTGTTACAAGAGGACAGCAAGAAGGAAAACACCAGGGTTAGTCTTCCACTAGAAGCAAGAATTTAATGAAAATAAATTCCCAGATAATATTAGAAAGCAGACTATGACCATGTGGCAAAACAAAAAAATGTAAAAAGAAGGTCACTGGTAGCCTGCCTTAGGAAAAATTCCATCTGCAGAGAAAATTTGATGATCATCTTGGCTTAAGTATGTGAACAGGACACACTAGCAAAATCATTCAATAGCACTATAAGGTCCAGTATACCCTGCCCAGGAGTAAATCCAAATTCCACTAATTAAAAAGAAAACTACAAACAAAAACCTTTAAAAAAATCTAAGAAGAATAATGTTTTTTTTTAGAAACTGCAGACAGCCACAGGAGACCCAAAGCATATTAATCACTGTAATACCATGTGATAGAAACAAAAAACCCCTCAGCTGATAAACAAACTCCATTCAACCTTCCTTCCAGTTTCCTCTCAAACCCTTTTAAATTGCATCATCATGTCTTCTCACAGATATCCTGCCAAAAACCTGACAGCAACATGCAAATTACTCCATGGCATTGTTAGGTCTTAATCTTAGACATTCATATGCTTCCTTTTTGCTTATAGTGGTATAAAACCCAATGGGATTACTCACAGTGCATGACATCAAAGATGTTTATTTAGATGCACAGAATATTCTTAGTTGGAAGGGACTCACAAGGATCACTGAGTCCAGCTCTTAAGTAAATGGCCCATACAGGGATTGAACCCAAAACCTCAGCGATCGTCTTTGCAAGATCAGAGCTTTGGTCACTGATTTTTCGGATTTCCAAATTACTGATGTCTATAATTTTTGGAAGTAATCAAGGGCCATACATGCACTTACAAGCAAATCTTAGTCTTTTCTACAACATTGGTAGGCAGTTGTGGATAAAAGGGGTCCTTAATTCTCTATCAGAACTATGAATTTTCCAGCAAAAAGGAAAGCATTAGGTAGCCAATATAAGTCAAGACTAAATAGTAGACATGTTTTGTGACTCAGAGGAGTAGATGTCAAGCTGATTATGAGCACCTGAAAAACAAGACACTCTTTCATTTTAATCTAGTTCAGCCATCTAGCTAAGTAACATGGCAATAAGGTGCCTCATTACCATGAGAACTGCAGAGAACCTGCAGGTGTTTCCAAGGAAAGGCAATCTGCTACTAAGAGGAAAAGTGGGGGAAATCATAGTTATGTTTATTTATACTGTCAAAAGTGTATGTTGGTCAGAAAAATTAGACAGCTGATAAATTCTCTGAAGATTATTATGCTGCTATATTGAAACACCACAACAAATAGGAAAACTATTTTATGTACCTAATGTACTCAGACTAATTCACAATAAAGTAAATCACTGTATTTGTGTCAATCAACTAGAAATGTAAATTCCTTTTCTATACAGGGCTGGTTTACCAACAAGTCATGAACAAAGGCAAACCATTTTAAGCAGGAAGCATTTCACACTAAAGCTACTCACTTTAAAAATCAATAATACAACGTTCAATAATATAATTGAATACCTTCGTGACCAACACAGTGGCTAGTAGTCAATGGTCCCTTTCTCAAGGCAATTTCAGACATTTACTTTCATCCTCAGTTATGCATATTGAGTTACTATTTACAGTGACTTATCAACCCATTACCCCCATAAGTTCAAGTACATGTTCTTTATTGGTTATAATGTTTTTGAAAAACACTATCTTTATAGAGTTTATAAGTTCTTGCACACCATATGCAGATTTCAAAATATTATCTTATTTTATTATCATCATCATTATCAGTAAAAATAAAAATAATTTCACGGACATCTGCTCAGTTTAGGTTTTTCACAGTGGACTAATCCAGCAGCCAGAAAGGCTGTGTTTGGGCTCACTGCACCCAGCAGCAGCTACTGCCTCCTCTCCTACTGCAGCTGCCTGGCCTGTTTAACATCGTACTCAGGTAGGGCACAGAAGCATTTGTCTAGTCCAAGTGACAGCAGCACGTTTGTCACAGTCATTCCCCACCTCCTCCATTGGAAAGGGAGCAAATCAAGCATAAGCATCACAGAGAACAGATCCCAACTCCAAGTTGTGTCATGAACACAGTAAATAAATTATGCAGAAAAATGTAGCTGGAAATAAATTTTCATCACAGAGGTCACAGAACAAGCAGACCAGTAAAGAGCTAGGAGTTGCTGAATATATATCACATAGTACATATGAACTAAGACACATTATGGTATTTAAGTGGCAAAAAGCAAGGATTAATTTACTGGACAGGTTAAGGTAACTTTACCTTAGTCTATTGCCATTCACTAACAAGGAAAACAATCCTCAACTGAATGACTTCACTGTTACTTAGACAACTCACAAACGCTCCTAAAGCATTCACGTTACTGACAGTGACTTTCCCTGTCTCAGAGTTGAAAATCTTTTAAAGCTTGTTTGGTGTGAGATGAGTCATAAAATGGTAAAAGAGACTGGGAACAAACAATGTGGCAGATGGAAGTAGCACACAACAGGGTGCATGTATTAGCTTTCTTCAGGAGAGATGAGAGTCAGAGCTTTTTATCATCCGAGCATAGTTCTAAGTACTTAGTTTGGATACATTTCCTCATCTCATCCTGCAGTACCAATCAAAACCATGACATCAGAACCTCAGGATCTACTCCTGTATAAAAATACACAAACCTAAATTCTTAGCTATGGTCAAACATCCTCACTTGAGAACTACAAAGATATCATGGTTGTTTTCTAAATGTTTTTAAATTGATTCAAAGTTATGCCAGGTGCTTACAATTGCATGTGTCTTAATACAGAAAGAGATGATTTGGTGGGAAAGCAGGGGGTGGGAGGCTTTGATGAACTACATAAAGAAAGCTAAGCTGATTCACCAGTAGCAGAGGCTGCCACTACACTGTGGAGCCTCCTACACTGGCTACATCACCTTGCTAAGCAAGGGGGTGCAATACCAGCTTCCTTTGCCAGAGAAACTAGGCCAACAGGTCAATCATGATACTCTTTTCCACGAATGTGAAGTGATATACTTTCCTTTTCCAGCTAACAGAATCTTTCCTGTCTCTCATCGCTTTAAGATAAAACCAGACTTACTCTCCCTTTTCCATCACCTATATCCTCAGATAGCTAGAAACTGCCCACAGTTACAATATCACCATAGTAATTTTACAGTATTATCAGTAGCCATGAACATATTTGCTGTTTTACTTGGGGGAAAAATGTGCTTAAATTAAATGTTCACTATTTTAAAAAAGATAATTCAAATTTGTGCTTCTATTAACTTCTTATGTAAAACTCAAATGTTCTCTCAACTCTAATATTGTCTTCCACCATAGTTTAGCTGTGGACTTGGCAGTGCTAGGTTTATGGTTAGTCCTGGTGACCTCAGAGGTCTGTTTTGACATAAACGATCATATGATTCCCCTATTTCCACATCAATTTCAGACTTCTGAAGCCCTCCAAAGGTATTTCAAATTCTACAGCTTATTCCTTTCTTCTTTTGCTTGTATTGCCTCTCTTGAACCTCTATCAGCACAATCATGAATCATCTCTACTTTTTTCTCGTGGTACCTTAGTGCAGAGCAATCCCTGCCTAATCACTTAGGTATGCTACTACATTCTCTTCCTTCAAATTCCTCCTTAATGTCCAATTTTGCCTGTATAAAGTCATTCTTCTGCAACCTGAGAAGTAGGATGTGACCAGCTATGACTTAATTAATAAACATGCAGCACTTGTCATCTTCTATTACATATTCCCAGAAGAAATTTTAAAATGTTTTAGAATTTAGTTTCCATGTCTTCCAGGCATTAAAAAGAAAGTAAAGAAAGTGGTTCTACAGAAAAAGCAGGACAACAATCAAAAAGAGATACCTTTTTTTACTTTTTTTTTACTTTTTCTTTTAACTTTTTAAAACTTTTTCTTTTTTTTCTTTTTTTCTTTTTTTGGAAGATGAATTTTAAAAAAGTGCAGTCTTGGGGTACAAATAGCAAGATACTGACAAGTGAGTACTTTTGCCTTAACTTTTTAAAATTATGGCAGTAGTACCTTTCTTCAAATCTCATATAACAAAAGTGCAGAAATGCATTTTTGTTGGTCTAGTTTTATACCAGAACCTCAGCAAATGCACTGTTCAATTAAAAAAAATTGATACTAAATTTATTGTGATATTCTTTTGCTGCATAATTGTATTGTTATCTCTACTGGGGAAAAAAATGAAACTTTCACTATGTGAACCAAATAAAAAAGTCCTCAGAAACTGTCCAAGTGCAAATGTCAGGTGCATTATAAGTGTAAAAAGAAGAGCAATGTGTGCATTTAGTAGCTGTACTTCAGCAACTGTTATTTGGAAAAATGTTGCTCCAGATGGCTGAAGTGTAAATTTTTGGAAGGAGTACTGAACTCCTACATGATAACTAGTAAGAAGGAGATTAAAATTTTAGAGGGGGGAAAAAGATAAAAGATAAAAATTAGCCTTCTTGAGATTAATGCATTGAAGTATAAGAGTTACCATGGACAAGCTAAGAGAATACATAAGCCATTTTTTGTGTCAGTGGTGCTCCTTCATAAGACCCTAGAGCACACGTACACAATAGTTCCCAGTTTTGTTAGTTCCTACTTGGTGTAAATCTTTGACCCTCTCAATTTTGATGCTCTGAGTTTGATCCCTGTGCATCTGAGAAAATGACAAGACTTACTCCTCATTCCTTGCACAGTGAATCTGAAGCCTCTCTAACTCCCCACTCCCACATGAAAAAGATTTGTGACAACACATCAATGTGGGACTTGCTGCCTGTCTCAGAAATCGGCCATGTGATAAGATATTAGCAGGAATTTGGCATTTCAGTCATTTGAATTGGCTGAAAATTCTTCTGAAATAGAATTGTCAAACAGAATATTAACTGACAAAGTATTTCATATAAGATCAATATTCACCTTTGCCTTTTTTACATTGTTTCTTAACGGCTATCAGCTGTCTATAGTCTTCATGGGTTTTATAAAATCATTTGCAGTGCCTACAATCTGAGGCAGAACAGCTGAAAAACATGGTTGTTTTTTCTATCATTTTCTACTCAGTCCTCCACATAAAACTACCAGGAGGAAATAGCATACTCACCTATGTATATGGGGAGAATTAATAGGAAAAACTATTTTATCAAGAATGCAAACAACATCATTATGTGAGGCCAGTAGCATTTCCTCCATTCTTCCATATTGAATTTTAGTGCAGTGCAGGCTACTTAAAACAGGTTACAAAGTCACATTGCCAAATTGCTTAAGGTACTTATCAGAAATTAATGCACAGTCACAATCTAAAATGAAAATAATTTGGATATTAGGTAAAACAATCTCTTAATCCTTCTCCATAAGGAACCTAAGCACTCAGCTGAATCAAATTTAATTGTGCTGTATTTACGGTATTGCATTGTCCTTCCTAATTTCTTATTTTTTAGAGTGATTGGAAACCCAGAATAGCTCTTTTTCCCCAAAGGTGAGCCTTTACTTTCACAGTGTCCAAAAAGCTTTTTATAAATTTATATTGATATTTTGATACAGTGTTTTTTAACTAATTACTGTAAATCAATAATTTCAAATACATTGAACACTTTTTTCCTAAGCATTTACATCTCCTATGAAAAATCTTTTTAATATAGCTTATTTATGAAATTGACATCCAAGTGTCAAAATAACCATGAAGACTTAAATTTTCACACATTGAATTGAGAATTCAATCTGCCTTGGGGCAGTTGGAATGTTATTTGCTCTGAAAGAGTGTATATAAAATTATAATTAAGTCCTATTAATGCTGGATTTTCATGCCTAGGACTAGTAAAATGTTAAGCCTGTAAGAAATACAAAGTTTTCTACAATGAAAAGAGACATTTCAATGTTAAAGGTTAAATAAGCAAGCAAGACTAAATTTATTTACAACATTATCTTAGAATAAAAGCCTAATGTATTGAATAATATCATATTCAAATTACAGCACTACGAGTCAGTGCTCCTTATGTAAGAATATTAAGTAAGGTAGCCTGTAGTTACTACAAAAAGGAGAATAACTCTTACAGTATTAGAAAAATTAACTTCAAATTCATATTGACTGTTATTGCATTTTTCTTTAATAAACCATATTGATTAACTACTAAGGAGTATTAAGCAGAAAATACAGTGAGATAGTTTGCCAGATGCTAAAATTTATTTCCATATTTAGCATTGATTACAAAGGAAATTTATTTACTTTGTTAGTGACTTTGTTACCGTTAAGTGAGTATTTTATCTGATACTCTTATTATAACACACACACCTTTAAGAAGAGGAAATAATAAACATGATGAAAGTTGAGACCATTCTACTCTGAAGCAACTTGCAAAAATCCAGTCTGAACACAAGCTTGGCAACTAAGCCTACTAAGTTGAAAAGATATTCCCAAAGTAAATGAAGATTGTCCTCTGCATACCATGTTTTCTTTAAGAATCAAGCACTACAAATCCAGATTTGGTATGAAGAATACCAGCCAGCAAATATCTGCTACTTCCTACTCATAAGACCAAAGTGAAAAACTATTTCCAAGTTACTTTTGAATAATAACAACATAAAAAGGATCTAACTGAAGATACAAGCATGGGTCTCAGTGCGGCATTTACAGTAAAGAAAAAAAAATAACTCCTCTGCTTTATTTACAAGTGTTGTCACCAAACAAAGTCAAAGTGCAAAAGAGGGATTTCCTCACTCTTATTTTAACCGACTTTGCAACAACAGTTGAAAGAGAAGGAAAATTCTTCTCTCTTAGAGGCAAATAAGAAGATTTAGAAGACTAACTCAGGATGCCTGCAGTGTTTGGACAGTTTGGCTGTTGGTGTTACTTAACATAAAATAAAACACATAATTTTCATTCATAATTTTCATTTCATTTCACTACTCTGTACTATTCTACTCAGTCAGTCTGCCATTTTCCAAAAAGTACTGAAGTAAGAGGAAACTATTTACCCTCTCATGGCTGAAGAAGCAGAGGTGTGCATGTATGTGTGTACATTTTACTGATAGCATCCGAGTCTCCTTATGATTTTCTTCCAAAACTCTGCTTAAAGCTCTCCTTTACTGGTATGCTGTGGCAACAAATGAAAAAGCTCTGATAATAGGCTGCA
Organism: Promerops cafer; assembly: GCA_013398275.1. Taxonomy (NCBI): domain Eukaryota; kingdom Metazoa; phylum Chordata; class Aves; order Passeriformes; family Nectariniidae; genus Promerops; species Promerops cafer. The sequence goes on from VZSE01007455.1 coordinate 240,974, forward strand.
GATTCACTTATATTGCTAATGCAGGCCAAAAATTATTTTTCTGGCATTCAATCATTTCTAGTCACAATGATACTACATTTTTTTTGCTATCCTACTGGTGAAACCTGAACTGTTAGGTATACTAGAGCCAAGAGAGCTTATGTAAAATCAGGTTCTTCCTCATGTTTGCTGCAGTACAAACACATGATGCTCCATTCATTCCCAAGAGTTTATTTTATATAGGAATTCAAACTGAAAGATGAAATTATGGATGAATCATTAAAAAAGGCAAATTTGTCTTCCATTTAGTGCAATGATCTACTGTGCTCCAGAACATTTCTCTTTTTTTCTGAAACAGATTGTGGTGAGAATAATCTATCACTCCCCTGTACCAAGTTTCTTACAGTGCAAAAAAATTACAGTGCCTGCTCTCTGAAAAGTTTTTTGTTGGGATGAATAACTGGGGCTGGGGACACCATTGAAATCTTAGTGCAGTCACAGAGGGAAGACCTGCATGCAGGAAGTGGACATACACCTTTTTCCACATCACAAAACTATCAGCTTGACATCATTGTCTTTCAAACACTGGCAGCTAAGACCTACCACTGCCACATGCAATCTATGCATGAGGTTTTAAAAATTAGCATGTATCCCTAAAGACATCAGTGAAATTTCTGCTTCTTAGTGGACCTGATATTTTTTGAAAAATAAACCCAGTTTAGTTATCCTGGGTTTTCCAGACAGCAAATCTGCAGTCAAATGTCTTTGTATGTTAGAGGTCTAAGATGTAACATGCCAGGGTTACAGAAATTGTGAACAAGTTGATATTTGAGATGCTATGACTTTTTACCTTTCTAGAATATATTTTAGTGTTAATTTACTTTGTATTTGAGACAGACTTCCTACACACTTTCAGTTCTTGGACAGCTAGAGATAGCTGCATAAAAAATACCTTTGAAACCTCCTCCCCAATCTGTACTGACTTCCTAGCAAAGGAAATGTGATATCAAGGGGAAAAAAATGGGGTGGAGGAGGCACAATAAGTCTTCCAGTACTTTAAAATGGGAAAAGTATGAATAGAAATTATTCTTGGTTTCAATTTTTACAGCTTTATACATGAAAACTGCTGGACAACAGCCTTATCTCATTTTACCACATTAAGGGTAGTGATGTCAGTACAAAAACACACTTTCTGCAGCCAATAGAAAGAAAATGGGGAGGGGAGAAGATATCCCTTACTTTGAAGTAAGTTTCTAGTAATTCATTACTTTCAGCTTAAAAAAAAAAAAAAATGTAATATATTTCCCTGCCTATAATATTTCAAGACACAGACATAAAGAAATCATAAGTGTTAAACATCAGAATGTTGAAAGACTGTGGCAGAAAGACATTATTTGGAACTACTGTGTTAAGAATTATGTTTGCACTTAATTGTACCTTATATAATAAAATTCTCAGAAATGAAAAGACTTCCAAATCTGCTAGAGCTATCTTGATCGTATTTATGAAATGCATCAATATGAAGTTATTCCCTTCCATCATGGCTGCTAGCAAGACGTAATGCTGTTCAGTGGGAGGTTCAAAGCATCTGCTGTGAAAAGCACAGGAGCTGATAAGCGGTGACAATTTATACTCCCATTGATTTTGTATAAATCAAAAAAGAAAAAGAAAGAAACATTTTCATTCAAGAGGGCAAGAGGATGAAAAATAGAACATATGAATTACCATTACTGTTTCTGAAACACTACAATTAGCAAAATTGGTCTGGAGGACCTGGAATTATCCAGCGACTATCAATTAAACACACAGGAGGCAGATCACACTAAATGAAAGCAAAAAAATCCCAGCAACTATGAAAGAGAACTATCCTATCATACTAGTACCAGTCAATATTTTTCAAGTGCAAAGTGCAAAACCTAAGGAGAGCCAGGATTTCATAATCATCCCTATACTTCGCTATCATGCAATCAAGCACCTCCAAAAATTCAAAACGGAAAATATTTTTTAATTTGCCTTCTGAATTGCAAATTTTCTTGAAACTCTAAATACATTTTAGAAGTTGTTATAACCCAACAAGGGAACACGACATCTTGAAATGACAAGTTCACAGGTATGATCACAGAAACTAAGCAGCATCCCCTTTCACACCAGTAAGGAAAAATACATATGATTTGTCAGCTTTTAACATTCTTGTGCCACTATCTGTGATGACAGCAGGGTACCACTAAAGGGAAAAAAGGCTGAACACATGGCATTTTAAATGGGGGTGGGGGGTAAGTAGTGTTAGCTGCTGTAATCACACTATTAATCACACCATTTTGAGTGGCTATTGGTCATTCAACTGCTTATCGTATGAACAATGAGGACACAGTTTATCAATAACAAATTCTTTCAATACACAAAAATTACTCACTTTTTTCTCTATTTTTTTTTTTTACCTCTCTCTAATAAAAATGTAGGTGTTTTGAATTTCACACTGATTCTTCAGGCAACATCATTTGGTAACAATGACGTATTTTGATTCCTTGGTCAAACACTTCAATTTACTTGTTTCAAGAAGCAAAAGAATGCATTTCAGAATCTTTAAAAAGGCATGTCTTCAATTTCTAAGTGTAAAGCACCCTAAACAGTTTGAATCATACAGTAAAAAAAATTGATTTTACCTTCGGAAAAAAACACACCAAACCAAAACAAAACAGAAAAAACTGACCTGTCCTGTACTTTCCTACTCTTTCATTACAAATAATAAAATTCAACTGAAGAAACTGCTGTAATCAGATACTAATCTATTTATCTATAAAAAAAGTGTGTATACACATGGAGCACATAGATCCTCTTTTAATGTTCTCCTGACTATATACTATGCATTTAGATCAAGTCAGATCAAGTCAAGACCATAAACAATTCAAAGCTGCATTCTGTCTAAATGGGTCACTTATAATGAGAAAGCACGACATTTACATGTAGGAAGCAGACTGATCAGGGAGCAGAAAAACAGAATATGGCATCAGTGCAGAAAAATATGCCTTTACAGGCATTTTATACTGAATTATTTGGCACCTTCCTATATCCTCCTCAAAAATGGAAGTGAATTAAAAAAATGTAAAATGAAAAGAATAAATATTTAACATAGCAAATATTCACTAGGATTACCCTTTGTGTTTGCAGTAAAGAAAAATGGAAAAAGCCTTGGTTCCTTTCATTACTGTTGTCATTTGCACAGAATAACACTTAAGTGAAAAGACTGAAAACACTGTGTCTCCCAAAGATCCACACATTAATTAATTGTCCACAATCACTTTAAATTGGACCTTTAATTGCTAACATATCCCACAACATTCAGTTGTTTTCAACCAGAAGCTGTGGAACAGAAATGCTCTGAACAAGATGTGTACATCTTGCTAAAGCAATTTCAGCTACAGCCTGCAAAATTAATTTCTGCAAAATGCAAATCTGTGCCATGCAAACATTAGAACTATAGCAAGTCTGCTGCAGCACATTACAAAATCAAAGTGGCAAAAAGGCAGAGGGAAATTTCAATACTGCCTAATATATACAAAATACACCCCATGTCTTTGTTCAGTCTGGATTCTCATTCAAGGTGTAAATACAGGTTACATTGTTAGATATCCAACTGCAACCAGCTCCAAATATTGTGTGAGTAGCTCTCTCATAGTCCACACTAGACTCCCTTGACCCAGCTAGACAAGCGTGAAAACGTGAAATAAATGAACATTAACAAAGACTAGTCTGGAAAGCAGGCTGCATTAAATGCTTGCAACATTATTCGTATAGATGCAAAATTTGCTACCTAGATTCTTTTTATACTAGATATCAGCTGGCAGTCACTATATTAATGCTATGTGCTACTGCAGAGAGAAAAATGAAGCAAATTATATGAAAATAATATATCTTTCCCCATTTGACACATACGGATATTCCCCAACCTTACAGCATGCTGCTAAGGCAAATAAGGAACAGCAAAATAATTATCTCCATGCAAAGAAAAAAGCAATTTTAGCACAATACCTTTCTGTGTTTGTCCCTCTTCCATATTCTCTTCCATGGCTACCTTTCTTCACTAGAAACAGCTACAGAGAATTAATCAAAAGCTTCAGTCAGATGTAGGAAAAAGTGTGGATTTTTTTTTCCCTGGGAAGCTCCAACAGCAGAGGCTTAGGCAAGTCCTCAGAGCTTAGCTAAGGCTCCCTCACTCTCCTTGTTTGCTTGGAGACAGGCTGTCAAGTGTAATTTCATTCAAATTACTCTTCCGTGAAGATTATCAATTTTTCTTCTCAAAGCTGCCCATTGTGTACCACTGTAAGCAGGTATTCAAATGAACAGCCTGTGAATTTTGGGGGGAAATTTGGTCTGAGCCCTTATGGCAATGACACCGATTCATAAGCCTCACTTTGCATATAAAATGGAGTAAAGAAATTGAGGTTTGTATTGAAATCTGTGTTTAAATTGAAAACAGGCTGTACTGAAAACAGATGGAGGAGTGTCCTCCTAAAGGGAAGCAGACCACCAACCCATAATTCCCCCTATTTGCTACTGAAGTGGGAAAGCCCAAATGCCTGTGGGTTCTTTATGCTGTATTACTTGTCTTTCTCTCTCTCTCTCTCTGTCTCTCTCTCTCTCCCCCCGCCTCTCCCCCTCCTCCTGTATCAGCACATTTAAGAATAATATGACTCTTCATTTCCCTTCTTCTCATATATTTGTATCATCAGGAACTAACAACAAATATACACTATTGCCCTTACAGTATTCTAAAAAATATCTTTATAGCAATACAATTTTGTGTGTATGTATATGTGTTTACACACACAAGCACAATTTAACACAAGACATTAATCACTGCAAATTTTATGCATTGTACGCATTCTCATTGTCACAGTAAATAGGAATTTAGAGGCAGTTCAGAGGTTTAAAACAGTTCTTGCATCAATTCTTTTTCTGATTGTTCATATCTCAAATAAGATTTTATCAAAGCTCTTTTAAAATAGTCGGATCTTAAAATGGTGAAGCACCACATGTGGGTATGTACACGAGGAAGCACATACAAACACATATGCTGCTGGGAGTTTGCTCAGGAGAAACATAGGTTGAATACACTGTGAGGGCACCCACTAATTTGGGGAGATCTGCAGTCTGATTTGGAATGCAAATTGAACGCTGCAGTCTAGCAATAAATTAGCATTTTTGTATCTTAGTCTACAGAGTAATATCTCATCATTTTAAGACTTTCATTATTTCACCAAAAGTGCAAACTGAACATAATTCCAATTTTTCTTTGCAGGTATAACTTCTCATCCTTCTGGGGGAAGTGACTAAAATTTAAACAAAAATAAAAACTACTATGGCTGAAAATGCCTATTAACATATAAATGAAACATAGCTCATCCATTTACTTTATGCTATCTAAATAGATTGACTAGTTCTGCCTTCTGAGTCACCAAAATAAAGCTGTTTACTTTGACTGGTTGGGCTTTGTTTGGGGTTTTGTTTAGGGAGGGGCTTTTTGGGGGGGTTATTGTTGGGTTTTTGTTGGTTTATTACCCTGTTTGCATATAAATCTGTTCAAATCTGGTTCACATCAGAATAATTATCATGTATGAAGTTAAATGCATATATATAATTAAATAACTGAATCATTATTTATAACTCAACACATTTCCTACCGTTTTTTTCCCTTTTGATTCATGTTTAGGGCTCCATTTTCTGGAACAACTAAAAAAAATTATCAGTTGTTTTACTTCTCAGATGTAATTGATCATTTAAAAATCACCACAATGGGAAGGTCTATAGGTATAGAAGTGCTGCAAACACCACAGGATCTAAGCATCTTCCATCTTTTTAGGAGTTATTCTTTTAGACAGTTTTTTAAGAGTGCCATATTTCCTTTAAAACAGACCTCCTGTGTAAGTCTCCTCTGCTATTCTTTCCCTTCAAAATCCTTTCTTACATAAGCATTAACAAATCTTCATATTTCAAAGAGGGTCTGGCAAATATTTTACCTAGGCTGGCAAATTGCTTCTAAGTTGCGTTTCTCAATAGCACCAAATATTTGAGGTGACCAACATCCTCAACAGTGATGTTTGCAACAATGGAACGTATAGGTCACTGATTAAACCAAATTACCTTGTTCCCTGAAACAAACATACTAACTTTTTTCAAATATAAGAGGAAGTAAAAAGGAAAAAGGTTGGAAAGAGATAACTGGGAGAAGTTACAATACAGATGTCACAACCTTGAGTGACATAAAAAGGTCAAGAAGAAACAACTTGTTCAATAAAGGAACAGAACTGCAAAAAAGTAAGCCCAGAAGTAAACAAAGGCATGTTACACAACGTGTATTTAAGTTGTGGAAATTTGTTGTAGCAGGCTGTTGTAGAGGGGGGAAAGAACCCAACAAAATAACAAGGAGAATCTGAATCACAAGGATTCATGGATATGAGATCCCTGAGCTGCAAATTACTGGGGACTAGAGGAATATTTTCTGAAAAAGTTTTAGCCATTTCTTACACTACTTCCAAGGCAGACTGCTTTTGGCACAAATATATGGGATGTTGAGCTGAATGAATCCTTGATCTACTTCCCACTATGGCCATTTTCACATCAGGTTCTCACACACCTTAATTTTAATTGACAGGATTTTTAGCTTCCTAAGAAGTCTACTACACTCACATGCCAAAGGTTAAGATGAAATCACTGTAATTGATGAAGCAAAGCATAGCATTGACAAAAAAAAGCTTTAAGTTTTACCCCCACCTCTACAATAATCTATTTTTCTTTGTAATGAAGATACTGACATTGTTATGAAGATACTGACAGCTCCTCCTATTAAACAGCACCTCCTCCAAACTATGCAAGTGCCAAAGCTCCTTCTTCAGAGAACTCTGCTTAGTTTCAGGTGCTATTAACTGGTCATCCACACAGCTTGTGTGAGAGTGAGCAACAGAGAGAATGTGGAAGAGATTTCATGTAAGCTTCTTTCATATTTAACTGCACTTTATTAACAAGGTTGAAACATAAATCTGCCTCCTCGATGTTTCTTTAGAACTGCTCCAAGGACCTTTCAAGTTTAAATTATGAATAGATGTTAATCCTAAAGCCAAAGAACAGAAAAGCTCTGCAAGTCTTACATAGAATAACAAACCAACACAGAAAATGCCAACTGTATGTGACTTTCTAAGCAGCAACCACAGAGGCTTTCTTTCTTGGGCATACTGGGAAACATATTTACCACCAGTGATACATAAGCTACTTTAAAACTGTATGGAGAAACTACGCAAACTTCTGTTTCTGGAAACACTTCTAGCACAGAAAAGAGCTATATTAGTGGGAACTACATTCAACTGCCTGAAATTCCCTTTTAATGTGAAATGAGATTATTGGTGCAAGTGATCGTTGGACAACCATGCCAATTGTAAATGGCATGTCAAGACAGAACATCAAACTGCATAATGAGACTAAATAAACAGTTAATCAAGAGAATAATTGGAAGCTGATGACATTAAGGGATCCCCTGGTGTCCATTATGATATTATGAAATGTAGCTGAGCACTTACAGCTTTAAACAGCATGACAAACACCTGACTTTTACTCCCAGTTTTGTACAGCCTTCAAATCAGTTTACCATTCCATCCTTCAGTCCTATCGATTTTCAACTACATAATAATGATAATGTTGTGGTGCAGTGATGTCTTGATCATGACAACATTATAAACTTGATTATGAATACATAATTTAAAAGCACAAAATTATTTTATGTTGCTATTACTACTATCTCAATAACTAAGCAAGAAAAATCAAAAGCCAGCTCAGATTACTTCAGCTATTTTGCCTATGACTACAGGAGGAATTTGTGATGGATATGGGGAATGAAGCAATACGTGTTCTTTGTGCTTCAAGGGAATTCACTTTGGGCTAATGCCAGTCAGATCTCACAGACGGACCGTCCGTCGGGAGTTGGAGTGGTGTACAGTTCACTCCTGGAAAGCATGTTCTGGTTTCATTATATGAAAAAATATAATGCATATATAAAAACATTTATGAAAACATAGATTATAAAAACTATTTATGTTCTTAAAGAATATTCTATGACACAAAACAAAATACAGCAGGTGAGGAAAATTGGGACATACATTTTAAAAGTTCACTCCTAAACTCATCTAAACACTAATGTAGATGCACAGGTAGTAATTATTTCATGTAAATTAGGCAGCAGATGATAGAAATCTGGAAAACACACACAGAAAAATTAAAAATGGTGCTCCAATTTTCTATTTAGAGTGCTCCACAATTTATATTTTATATTCAAAATAGAAATGTAACTATAAAATAGTATTCATTCACATCATATTTCATCTTTGGAATATCCCAACAGAGGGGCGTTGAAGGAAGCATTGGGAAGCTTTAAGACTTCCAAAATATCTCTAAATGTCTGCTCTGGGATGTGTATTTCATATCTACAGCTTCATGTGATACTTACAGAATAATAAAACAAGAGCACATGGCCCTGAGTTTAACTCATAGCAGACACTCACACAAGTGTCCAGGGAAAGGAGAAATGCTTAATGACATGAAAATTATCAGAATTAGTGGGGAAATGAAATGTTAAGAGAGGAAGGAACAAAGTAGAAGGCAAAATGTAATGTTAGCAGAATATTGTTGCTTACCCCATTGATGGGATTGTATAGTTCTACTAATTCCCAATAATTATTTTTTCTGAGGAAATTATATTCTTCTAGAGGAACAAACTACCAGTTTAAAACTGGCAGCTAGCAAGAGATAGCAGGATGGTCATATAGCCTAAAGAAATTTCAGTACAGGGCTTCATGTGATAGAAATAAATCTCTTACTATTTTTTGTGCTCAAGTCTGGATGTTACATTTGACAGAAGAAAAATGGACATCCTTTCCTTGATGACCTTAATTTATTTTCATTTCTTTCTACATACTTCTTTATTCTAATACATCTAGAAACAGAAATTTTATTGAAGAGGAGAGTTAGAAGACAACCTCCTTGCATATAACCTCATTATGTTTCATACTAATAAACACTAACTAATTCAGAAAATTAACCTCTTTGTGAGAGTCTCGTCTGGTTAAAAAGTTTCCTTCACTGAAAAGATCTTTCACCACTGCATATGATGTGCAGACTTAAAACACAAGAGATAAGAAGTAACCTGCTAATATCAGTATTCAAATATATATTTCATATATGCTATATCGATCAAGAGGAGAAAGATAATAAAGAATGATTAACAGTATCTCTGATTCAGAATACCAATCTTAATATACTTCCAGACTATTATCTGGAGCTATTGTAAGTATCATCTGTAATTTAACCCCTTCAGTCTGACTGGATACGTTTCATGATTCTTACTGTTTTACTTTTGAAAATAAGTAAAATTTTCCAGAGTAAAATTAGTTAACACTGTCAATGTAATTCTGAAGAACTTCAATCATTTTGATACCTAAGACTAAGAAAGTTATGCCTTTTATATCTTGGGATCAAAATTAGTTGTCCATATTCCCAAAGGATACTGATACTCATTTGGTAAGGTTTAACTCTGAAAAGATGCTCCTGGTTGATGGATTAATGAAGAACAATCAACTGAACTTGAATGTCAGTAAAATTGAGGGAGATGCCCAATAATACATTTCTACATACAGGTTTCTAAATGTTATGGCTAGATTCTCCACATGGATACCCTAGACCTCAGGAGTAAGCCTACAAGTATATTTAAAGTCCAACAACAGATAGCTGTTCACATCCCCTTTCAAAACTGGATGCCATGACATAAGCACAGCATTGTGATCATCCAACAGAGCCTTTTTCACCCCAGAGAGTGCTATAGGAAGTGGGTATACTAACAAATACCCATACAGATATGTATTAGATCATGTGATTACAAAAAGAACATTTCACAGGGTAGCATACTCAACACATACAGTTCTAGCAGACTCTGCTTTTATCAGGGGACTTGGACTGCACTATTTTCAGAGGTCTTCTCCAAACCAAATCATTGTGGTTGTCTTCTAAGACTTCCTACTGGTATAACTATCATTGAAATATTCCATATAGTTTTTTGGTGCCATCAATGCAAAGTTGCTGCTGAAAACTGGAAGTACTTCAAAACTGGCCACAGGCACAACTTCAGTTTAAAAATGTCAAGTGTTAGTATGGTAAATTTAAGAATAAAGGTAAGGGCCACCTACATTACACCAGAGTATTTACAAGAAAAAAGATCTAACGGGAAGTTGTTAAAGTTAAGTCAATGTTAGCAGAATTTGAAACTAGACATTGGAGAATAGAAATTATATTTAAATTATTTCTTCCAAACACTAGAGAAATTAGACAAGATTGGATTCTTGGACCTGCACACACACACAAAACTAAATCATAGTCTGTATTTTCCTAGTTACTCTTTAATTTAATTTGGTCACAGGAATTCTCTGATTAATACTTGCATTATGCAGGAGTTTGGACTAAATGACCACATTACACCCTTCTGGGTTTTAATCACTTAATTATTTAAAGCTGTAATCATGCTTGCTGAGAGATTTCATACCTTAATGTGCTCTGAGATTCCCTTGACTTTTGTGGTCTTTGTACACCAAAGTGCTCATTCAAATATCTTCATAATTTTGGGGTCTGATGAATGGAAGAATTATTTACAGCCAAACCCTGTTTTCTCTTCCCTTCCCAGCAGTCTTATGGAGCCGAAAAACTGTGATTAAAAATATTATCCATCTGACATGCAACAACAGTGTATGTATTTCCCTGTGTGCCTCTGTTCCATTGGAGGTTATTGGTCTATTTAAGCATTCAAATTTCTCTTTGGCTCCATAGAGTTTCTGTCATGTCTTCAAAGTTTGAGGAGAGTCTGAAAGCACCTTCTGATGATTTGAAAAGGTGGTACATGGTACAGTCCTTCTTTTAGACAAGGACCCCAAAATTATTAGTTAAGAAGGCAGCTGGGCACAGAATACACAGAATAACTGTAACAAGAAAAAATTAATATAACGGTACGGAAATAAAGTAGGAGAGGGGCTGAAGATAAAAATGCACAGGCAAGAATGCTTCAAAACAGTTCTCACTATCAGTCAGATCTTGATCCTACTTAATAAAAAGAAGAGCTTGACCATTCCTGTTGGGAAACACAAGTATCACATAGGATGACTGAATTCATGATCCCTCACTTCTATCACAGTTCACCATGTGCAAGTGTAAGGGACTAAATTCAAGGCATCATTAAAATATTATTATGCTTAAATCTTACCTTAAGGTTCACTATTTGTTACCCACGTCCTGCCTACAAGGTGCAGATGGAGTTGATTTATGCTTCATGAGGGGGATGTCTATAATTCATCCATTCTGCTTTTCACTTCAGATTCTACAGTTTCTCCACACAAATCACAACGCAGAACAAATAGCCAAGTTCCTGCACATGTACAGCACACAAACCACAGAATAATAACCTATCCAGCTGTCTACCTGCAATACCCAAACTGGTTAATTTAAAGTTATCCCTCCATTATTCTAGTTTAGGCATTGGCCTTGTTCATTATTTGACACAAAACAATCTTTGCAGTTAAGACTTTTAGACAACACGGACATAGGATCAGAATCTCTTTTGTTGGAAAGGATCCACAAGGATCATCAAATCCATCTCCTGTCCCTGCACAGGACAGCCCCAAGACACACAGCATGTGCCTGAGAGCATTGCTCAAATGCTTCTTGAAGTGTCAGGTTTGTGCTGTGACCACTTCCCTGGGGAGCCTGTTCCAGTGCCCAACCACCCTCTGGGTGAAGAACGTTTTACTAATTCTAACCTAAAACTCCTGACACAACTTCAGACCATTTCCTCAGATTCCATCACTGGTCACAAGGAAGTTGCAAACTGCAATGAGTTCTACCCTCACTCTTCTGTTATCTAAGCTGAACAGAGCAAGTGACCATAGCTGCTCCTCATAAGGTTTCCCCTCAAGGCCCTTCACCATCTTTGTAGCTCTCCTTTGAAAACTCTCTAATAGCTTTATACCCTTCATACATTTTGGTGCCCAAAACGGCCCCCAGCACTCGAGGTGAGGCCGCCCCAGTGCAGACCAGAGTGGGACAATCCCCTACCTTGCCTGGCTGGTGATGCCGTGCCTGATGATGCCCAGGACAGGGCTGGCCCTCCCTGTTGGCAGGGCACAATGACTCAGATTCAACTTGACATTGACGATGACCCTCAGATTTCTCTCCATGGTGCTGCTCTCAAGCCTCTCATTTCCTAGTCTGTACGTACATCTAGAGTTGACACTTCCAAGGTGCAGGATCTAGCTTTGCCTTCCTTAAAATACCAATTTACTAGCATCTGCACACTTAGTACTCTTTTGAGTCCTGAATCCAAGGCATTAATGAAGATATCCCCAGTCTGATGTCACCCTATTCACTGTAACCCTGTGCACCTGACCCATGAACCAGTTGCTTATCTGTTGCATTGATGTCCTTATCCAGCTCTGTGCTGGACATTTTGTCCAGAAGGATCCTCTGAGAGACACTATCAAAAGACTTACTGAAATACAAAAAGATTATATCCACTGGCTTCCTTTCTTTAACTGGTGGGCTACCTTGTCATAAAAGGATGTCATCAGGTTTGATAAGCAGGACTTTCCTCTCATGAACCTGTAATGGCTGTGACTGATGACTGTGATGTTTTTCAGTAATGCCCAGAATGATGTCCTCCATGATTATACCAGGCACTGAAGTGAGATATAGGGATCGGTTACAGCAGATTCTTTGCGTAGATGCCAGCTACATTTTTGCTAACACTTGACTTTTTTCCAACTCCATCCATTTCATCCAAGCTTTGAAAGGAATAAGGAAGCAAAAACAAGCCAAAAACAAGGAGATTACCAGTTGAGTGAAAAAAAAAGATAAATAAACAAAAGGCTGCTGGGTGGGTCCTCCCATTGGCATAGAAAGCTTATGATTTATGGAGAATAGTCAAGCTGAAAAATCATAGATGTTTAATGATTATTATAATGAAAATTTTATTTGCCTTATTTTTTAAAACTTGAGAAATCACAAATATACAATTTGTAAAATAATAGAAGTTTGACTCTGCTTATAACAGTTTACCAGCAAGCTTTTTACTCCTTAGCGTACCCCCCAATGAGCAATGTATGCCTGTCTCTTATAGCTTAAATGCAACAAATGTAAGAAATCTAAAACAGGCATCATTGCCATTCTCTTAGAGAAACTGTTGTGCCAAAGAAAAACTCAATTTTTTTTTTTTAAAAGAAAAATTGCAGACTTCTAACACTGTTCAAAGCTCTAGAGATGAAGTGCACATATATATATAAATATGCATGTATGTGTATATATATATATGTAAATTTATGCATATAAACACACCCATACACATACATACTCCTATGTAGTTCTGTTCAGATGCAAAGTGTCAAACAAATAAGACCTTTATGCAATATGCACGCCCCTCAACAAAAGGCTTGTAAATTATGTCCTGACAGAACATACTCTGGGTGTTCCACTGCATCCCTCACCCCACCACTTTATCATTCCTGGGAAATCAGAGAAAGAGATTTAAAAACCTCAACTGAAACTGAGTGTTCAATTATAGGCTACAAAAGAACAGTTTATAAATATCTTCCATGAGCACTGGTTTAGTGATGCTGGTTCATTGAACTCCCTGGATCCTGTAATCCCTTTTTTAATCTCTGTTACTTACTTACTGCCTTTGAAAGACTCAAAGTAGCATTCAATATTCTTATTACAGAACAACATTACAACAGGACAAGTTGGGGGAAATAAAGATTAGAAAAACATTTTTTCTTTTTTTGAAGCGGCACATTTTGGGTGGTATTCAGGCTAAGATTCCATTACAAATTCTAATTGCAATCTCTTAATACAACATAATTAGAGGATCTTCCTAATCTGGAAAACTAAATCACATAAATGGATTACAGATCAGTTTTCAGATGACCAAAAGAAAAAAAAAAAGTTTCCCACAAAGAGAGCAAAAGCTGTCAGATGGTTAAAACATGACAAACCAAACCACATTTCCTGAAGTATCACTTTTACTCTAACAGAAGTAAACTTAATACTGGTTTAGATATGTTTTAAATATCAGATTTCTCAAAGCCTTCTTTGCACTTATTAAAATGTACACCCAACGCTGTGGGGTTTAGCAAATAAAAGTATCACAAAATATTTTTCCCACTAATCCTTGTATAAATATAATAATTGTAAAGCCAGCACTTACTCTGATAATGGATTCTCAGGAAGTTTACTAGTCTGTCTTTCAGACTATGGTCCAAATAATGGAAAAATCTGGGCTGAATAAAATCAGGACCTTTTTAATGTTGTTATGCTCATGACAGTTATTCTACTATTATTTTACCATTAAGAATTCAAGTGTGCATCACAGTAAAATGAACACTCTTTTCTGAATTGTGTAACTCCATATAACCATGAAGATTGTTTGCATTTCTACATCTGTCTTCTAACAATGTAGATCGTAAGAATGGATATCTACTCCAAAAACTATGTTCTTATCACTTAAAAAATATTTTGTATACTCAGCACATAAAACCTAAAAGAAATAATCTCAGATGTTCAGGTATTAATTAACCACCTGCATAATTTTTTGAAGGATAGGTTTATTAAAGTACTAATTTGCTATGTGCATTTTTTAATTATTGTGAACTAACAAGATTTTTTCTTTTTTTAAACATTTTATTGATACCTGTAATAATAAGAAGAATCAAAATATTATGTCTTTGTTTTGTTTATTTTTAAAGAGAAAGAGAAATTTACATATATAAAAATGTAAATATATTTTCAGCCCAAGTGAAGACACCGATGAACTGAGTACACCAATGCAGAAGGAAAACAATCAGTGAGAGGCATTCGATTTCAAAATATACAGCAGAAAAGCTATGACAAAACAGAGAAAAAGAGCAGAGCATGTCAATAATTGTTTTACTAAAATTCATATGGGGAACCTTAAGAATAAAGAAACTTGTTAAAAAAGAAATTACCAGGACAGCTAAAAAATTAAGTACTCAGAGAAAGCATAAAGTGACAACAGTGGAGGCACAGCACACAACTAAAGATTTGAGAAAGAGTGGAAGCTACCTTAGATACAGATGGGTTTTGCAGATCTTTCCCCATATTTTCCATGCTCTAAGCAGACTATAGTAACTCATAACAGTTTGCAAGATCTACCTCTTAGGAAGCCAGCTGCAGCTGTTATTCACTGCATACCTATTTCATTATTATATGAACTTTGGAGGGAAGGATGAAATATCGTATTAGAGCAAAAACAATGGTAGATGTAAAATGAAGGTTCTCCCATGAAAGAAGACACTATGCAATAGTGATACTTGCTTCCCAAGTATCATCTCTTTTAACCTTTCCCACCTTTTCTTGGAAGCAAGGAACCTGTGTCTTCAGAGCAGAGGCTCAAATTATTCACAACCTGAATCATGCTTTGTCTCTGAATCAGCAGAAAAATGTTTATACGCTTATTTTTACAGATATCTCTTGCTTACAGTGTTTCAGCTCATTTGAATATATACTTACAGAAAAACTGCTATGGGGGAACCATTCTGAAGACGTAATGAGGAATCAGTGATCCTGAGGTATATGCTGACCCAGATAAGCCTCCCCAGCTAGTACCCATATGTCATCCCAAGTGGCCGCTGAATGACCCCATGCTCTGTCCTGTCATGGTAGCTTGCAGGTGTTACAGGAGGATGTACAGATGTTACAGGAGGATGTACAGATGGAGCTGTCTGATGTTCTAACACATATTACATGTCCTTCATGGACATTTCACACTCATTAGATCACAAATTATTGGTTTTATTGTGATGAAACAGACCATTTTTAACTGATAAATTTAATGGTGAGGAAGAAAACTATAAAAGCATGGCAGGTGGTGAGGTACGTTGAACCTCACCACAGATGGAAATTCTGTGCAGTGTGTCATGGACATCTTGAAGAGGTCTGTCTGAGGCTGACACGCCTCAGGGGTTCCTGGCATCAGAACTGACATAGGATTAACTCATTAATGTCACTTTCTAATTAATCTGTAAATAGCATTAACCATATTTATGTTTGAATCATTTTTCTTATCAAGACCCAAAAAACACGTATGAAAGAACTGTAAACAACATGACACTGTATTTAAGAACAAAGGAAAAAATCTCCTGTTAAGTCAATGACAGAAAACAGACACAGTAAAAACTGGACTGCTTTCATGGCCTCCATCAGTAACTTTGCAACTCACATCTGCATGAGATGGAAAGTGTTAACAATATCTAGTATTTAGTTCAATCCAATTTTTAACTTTACTATTGCATGCTTCATCACAATGATGTCTTCTTTTTCCTACCAGACTGAGACTGTTCCTATAAGGTGAAGTATACACCCACTATCTTCTTATCTCTCAATATTTGTTTCTTCCTCAGCTTTTTAGCCATCAAACTTTAGTGGACATAAAAGGGAAGTAAAAGGATGATAAAGGAAGTATAACTTTTCTTTTATGAAGCACAACAGTGCTAGTACAAAGCTAAACTTATAAAAGGAAGACTATAAAAAGCAAAAGAAGAACAAATATACCTACAAAAAAATAAAAATCCTCATTTCCATGACAGCAGAAACACATCATTAAGGGCCACTAAACTTCAGAAGAATGTTTTTCTCTAAAAGACAGCACACTAACTGTATTTTTTTTTAAGCAGAGAAGTTCTTCCTCTGGAGTCTTCCCATAAACAAACTGATAAGGGAACACAAGACAAGCATTTACTCTTGATATGTAAGAAAGAAAACCTCACAAACTGCTACCTATAGGAAAGAAACAGAGCTATTGTGTGCAATGCTGAATATATTTTCTCTCAGAAGTCCAAAAATTTGTTATAAAACTATCACAAAGCTACAAAATTCTCACACAAATATTTTATTTGGCTTTATGAAGTTCATTTACAAAACAAATCCATATAATTTTGCTCTTCAGAGACTGTTCTGCATTGTTACTTTTATATTTGTATATATATATGTGTGTGTATGCATATATATATAAAATTCCTTCCTCTCTGTTGATTATATATAAGCAGCCGCAACCTTTTCATGGCAGCCCCCCAATATTTTACACATTTATTTAAGTACATATTTATGCTATAAAGATGGAAACAGAATCAGTTTCTCCTAACAAGGAAAATATACCAGTCTTCTTATATCACTATAACTGTATCTAAACTGTCCATTTACAGAGATCCCTGTTCTGAGCAAAATTATCATTTTAGCTTTACCTATTGAAACACATGATCCCTTAACATAACACTGTTTATTTATTTATTTTATAAATAAATAAAATCAACTTCTTCCTAATGTTATTTCCATCTTGTTATTCTCCCCAGCTTTTCTCAGCTTAACAAAATTCCAGAATTTCAGCTATATGTCAGGTTCATTAGCTGGACAACATTACCTGGACCCAAGCTGTCTGCTATATCTTTCCAATACCACAATTTCAGGACCCAATCCAACTTCATCATTAACAGCACCTCCTTACACCTTACCAATGTCATCCACAAAAAGAACTTATCTCATTTCACAACTTTTTAATTTCTTGTTCTTTCATTTTCTATCATATCAACTAGTATTTCAAGAATTCATGCCTACCTCTGCCTTGCAAGGTCACCACCTGAAATAATTTCCCCCTTTTATGATTTTTGTCCTACTTCCAAAAATAAAATTCACTTCTACAGTCACTCTAAAATACTAACAAGTGAGCATAAAATGCAGAAACTTTAAAAAAATGCTGGCAAGGTACGCTGCTAAACTTGAAAAATTATGTACTCTAGGTCAGAGTTGTTATCATGCTCCACCTGAATAGATGATCAACAACTACTTGATATATGACAATTCTCAGAAACAAAGCATCTTATTGCTAGATCATTATAATATATTGCTATGTTATATTAAAAAATCTCTGCTCAAACCTTAACAAAGCACCACAGTCATTAGCTGAATATTTATCAGCTGACTAATTTTTCTATCTAATTAGAAAAAAGTCAGACCTCATCTTTCCAAATGGCCTCTGAACAGGGATGATAAGCAATGCTACAGCAGAATAAAGACTGAAATACCTTTCTAACTAAATTATAATTAAGAGATTCAGGCAGAGTTAAAGAAAAGAATGTTTGAAAATGATTATTAGGCCAAAATTATTTTGGAACATAATAAAAAGACAACATGTTCAAGTCTACATACCATTCCATAAAGACAACCAGAAGATACAGGGTTGCTGAGGAACTGGATCCTCAACCTGAAAACTTGAGCATCTAATAGCACATCAGCTAGAATTTACTGTACAAAAATAATTTCTATAGCTGATCCAACAGAGATATACATAGGTCTATAATAACTGTTTCAGTGTCTGGATAAACATTGCAAATCCCTATTTAGACATTTTAAAATTTGATTATTTCACTATTTTTACTTTTCAAAAACATTCTTTTATTTTACATGAGTGTGTTTTATTTTTTTACACGTATGCAACAAACCTAGTTGTAAACCAAGACTAAAGAAACTACAGACCTCCTTTATTATCTCTTATTTAAAGTGTTTGTGTGAGTGAATTATGGGAGTTTCTTCAGGGCATTTTTCTGCTTCACATTTATATGGATAGTCCAATATCTGATTCCTATTTTTTCTCTCTGAAACACAGTCCCAATTTTGTTGACTGACTAGCACAGCGCCTGCAGCTATCTTTACTGAAAATTGTCAAAACAAGCTATCTGGTGACTCTGAAAAACCTCTTTGTAATGCAGTATTTTATGAAACGCTCATAGCAATACAATTTTAGTTGCAAACTTCTTTGCTAGCTGTCCAGTTTGCCCTGGTTCTTGGGCAAAACAGGCCTCTCCCTACATGCTCAATGTCCAGAGCTGTGTTGTTTCTAAGAAACTGTTCATTTTCAATAATGTCCTGTTTCGCTCAATGACATCCCATTTTGGAAGCTTCTGTCCTGTTGAGGACACCATCATGAACTGTGATGGACGCACACACTTCATTTTTGTGCTCACCACTTAGTACCTGTAAGCTGTACTTTTGTGAGTATGGCTGAGCTGCTGAGGAAGGGCTATTTGCCCTGCTTGGGCTACTGCTAATGAGGACAAATGAAAGTTTTTGGGGAGCAGAAACATTGTTTTAAAGAGCAAATCCTCACCTTCATCTGGAAAAAGCTTACAGAAGGCAGCAAAGAAAAAAAGAAGTAGACCCACAGGAGGAACACACCACACACCACAAACCACGCAAACTTTTCCCAGGGAACCTACTGCATTGATTACTACAATCAATAGTGCTGATGAAAGATGTTGGACTAAAAAGTGAAGAGGAAAAAAGGATTATTCACCTTAACATTTCACAGACAAGAGGTCTGAATTTCTATTTCAAAAGCAACCATATTTCAGTTTTGTCCCAGTGAATTATATGTTTAACTTCATAAAGTGTCCATACCTTAAGAAGTGGTACTCTGTTAGAATCCTGTCAAATGAACACAATGGGAATACGCAATGCAAAGATGTCTCAATCTTCCACATTCGAGTAAAGCCTGAATTCACACACGTTTTCCTCTGCAAGAAGTGGAGGAGGAAATGGGGCTATTGGGAAAAAGTACCAAAACCTAAACAAAAACAAACAAAAAACCCCAAACAAAACAAACAAACAACAACCAAAAAACCAAACAAAACCAAACAAAGAAAAAAGCCCACAAAAACCATAGAATAAGTATTTTAAAGACAAATATTTCTGTTTGATTTTCTTACAAAAAAAAAAAAAAAATCAAACATTTTCTATAAAACTTATTTTAATTCTTAAATGATAACGATTTATCATATTTGAGATCAATTTTCTACTAATAGCATAATACTACATCTTTTTTCTACCCATTACAAAAAAAAAAAGCAATAGCAAATCCTGCAGTTTTATGAATTCCAAAAGGGTCAAGACCAAGGCATTTGTTTAACTAAGACAGGACAGCAACTTGATGTCCTCACACAAATTTTTCTTAAAGATTACATGAAAATAAATAGAAGACTATACTAGAAAACATAGAGGTTTAACCTGAGACCAAAAAAAAAATTACAAATGAAGTTTTGGTTCCATCAGCACATTACTCCCCCATTTGGTCATTTTCTGAAGGGACTGCCAGGGTGGATGACTGTCTCCCACAGTCCTGTCATTGCCCTGCTAACTACTTCTTTCCAGTGACATATTCCACTGTAATTGTCATATTTTCTGTTATACTTCCACCATGAAAGAAAAGATGTCACTAAAAGTGGTGTAACAGTTTGCAAATATGCTGAGAGAGAGCTGCTGAAGCTTTGGCAATTGTTACTTTGAGAAACACAACCCTGAAGACGTGTTTTGGGGAGCATTGCTGTGAGAAATGAAAAAACATCCTTTCACTCCTTCTCCCTGACATCAAGCAGAAATGAGAAAGGGAAGTCGACAGAGGTCACACACAAATGTGAGAAGCTCTGTAGAAACATCTTTGGATTCTAATCTGGACTGACAGCTATCCTATTCTTTACTAGTGTTATGTATAATGGACACAAAACTCCTGCTTCAAAGTCAGAACAACCCTCTGTTTGAATGTTTAAAGACAAAATTAGTAGGCCTCATTCCAGCCTTCTGAATCAAAGTACACAAGAATCAGCAATCTACTTGGGCAAGTAGTAGTTCAAGACAACATGCCAAAGAAATGCAGCAAGAATTCCACAACATAAATTGAATTATTTATGCAATTCTAAGAGAATTACCACATCTATTACATGTATGACTTTAGGGAAGTTATTAATATTAATGTTAATGTATACATTTATAGTGTTGAGACATTGTAATACATGGATCACAAAGAAAAGTAAGGCAACCTTGCACCAAATGGAGAAATTGTTTTCTATACATGTTTCATTGGCTTGGATATATAATTTAACTGAAATTCATATAATCACACATTTACTTTCACAGTGTCAATTAGATGTGTATCTATCTATTTCTAAAGCCAATGTCTTTTCATGCCTTTTGTAATTGCCCAGATATTAATTCTTTTATCCATATCCTTCTCCAGTTAAGCATACATGTCAGACCTCAAGGTTAATTTCTGCAACAGAAATTTAAACATCATTTATTATCTGGTATATTTTTTCTCTATTACCTCTTGGAGAAGAACACTGCCACTAATCCAGTAAGAGGTAAGATTTCTAAAACAGCATCTAGGTAATGCTGCAGAGCCCTTAAAATGGATAGAAAAGCACTGTGTCCTCTTGGGTCTCAGAATAAGGTAGGTCTCCAGGCCCTTTTCCACTGGAGCTGGAGAAAGAAATGGTAAAAATGGTCCTCCTGGAGAAGGAAGAAAGAATAGAATAGTTATGGCAAGAATAACATTTCTAGGGACTTCTAAACTCTCTTTTGGTGGTGTTCTATGGTGATATAAGTCTTGTGCAAAGGGGAGAGAAATAATGGGTAACAGATGAAACAAGGGACAATTTATATTAGAGGAACATGGTTGAAACATTTAGAATTCCCATGAAGTCTCTTTTCAATGGCTACTGAATATTTGCAGAACAATGCACTATAACACAGTCATGTTCCTGCACTCTGCTGCTACTGCAGACCAAGCTATTAAAAGCCAAAACACCGATGGCTGGGCTTGGATGGCACAGAGACCCCAGTGTTGAAGAGGCTCACACACTGTACAGCTTATGCCTGAAAGTCCCACAGGTTTTACCTCATCCAATTTCAAATTTTCAACCATATATGCAGAGCAGTCCAAATCGACATAGTAACCAAAGGTGAAGTCTTGGCTCTGGCAAAATCCTGAGACAGATTCCAACATACTAGTCATGTCAGCTCTTTTCAGCTCATACCAGTTCTACAGCATGTATGCACAGTAGGCAAATAAAATGCTGACAAACCTCAACTTTCTAAGATTTGAAAAGCATCGGGTTTTCCTGGTATGTAATCAATCCCACTTATGCATACCTGTCCATGGAGGCTGCATCGTTGCAAGGTCAGAGAACCACCACAACAGCCACTAGGAAGTTGTCCCAACACAAGACTACCTGCACTATTAAAGCTCTGCCTGGTAAACATTGGCCTGAAAAACATTTTCAGCTTTCAGCCGTATGTTATATTGATGAGACTAAACAGTTATCTAGTGTCAAGTGTTTTGTTTACCGTATCAGACTTCGGAATGTGGCCATGTCAGAACTTTTCTTTCAGGCTAAAAGATGAACTGCATTCTCTGGGTGTTTCGTTATCACCAGTGATTTCATATTTTGTTCCGGATCTCTGAAAAAAAGTTTAAGCATTTTATAATCAATGCTCTCAGAGTACCACTTAAAATACACCCTTATAGGTGCCTATATACCCTTTAAAATGAATTTGGGATCCATCAACCAACTTCTGCTCTATGCTGTATCATTTTAAAATTGTATCACATTTTTAAGGACACTGATTTCCAGCATCCTTTGTATGCTTTTAAATACAACCTTGCATTAATTTTGTCAAGCAAGATCTACTTTCCTTTAACCCCACTTGACTGGATTGATTATTTTTGGTAGTTTCAGTTTCTGATTAACAAAGTCTCATAAGAAATATTTAATCTCTTGACTGAGTTCAGAATCATACTGATAAGAATAGAAATACTTATTTCTTTCATCTCATTCTTTTCCAATATTAGAATTCTTATGCCAGTTTTCAGGAACTACTACTTCTGTTTTACAAGGGTTTTTTAAAAAACCTAACAAAGTTGGTTCTTAAAACTGAAAGGCTTTTGCAGACTGTTCTTATATCTCTTCAGGATAAGACAGAAGTGACACAAGGCACATAAATAGAATGCATGTTTTGACAGTTAGGAGGGTATCTAAGTATTGCTTCTTCTAAACATGGAAAATGAGACTAGAATCATAGAACAAATCCATAAAAGCTGAAAATTATTAATACAGTTTGAATAAAATGCACCATTTGCTGAGCCTACTCAAACATCAACTAAAAGATACAGTTTTGATAGCATATGAAATAGACTGAAGGCAAAGTGTTGGACTTTCAGAGATATCTGACTACATAAAATATACCATAATCTGTGACGCTAACCCTGTTGCCAACCAATATTTACAAACTTTTAGGATCTACTCCAGCATTTGGAAGCTGCATGTCTTTCATGACCAGTTCACTTAGCGAAATTCACAGAATCACAGAATGGGGAAGGTTGGAAGGGACCACAGTGGGTCATCTCGTCCAACCTCTCTTCTCCAGTAGGGCCATCCTAGCGCATATGGCACAGGATTGTGTCAAGACAGTTCTGGAATATCTTCAATGAGGGACACTCCACAACCTCTCTGGGCAATCTGTTCCAGTGCCCAGTCAACTGAACAGTAAAATGTTCTTCCTCATGATCAGTTGGATCTCCCTGTGCATCAGTTTCTCCCCATTGCCTCTTGTCCTACTGTTTGGCACCACTGAGCAGAGCCTGGCTCCATCCTCTTGGCACCCTCCCTTCAGGTACTCACAGACATGGATGAGGTCCCCTCTCAGTTGTCCCTTCTCAAGACTTAACACGCTCAGCTGCCTCAGCCTTTTCTCATAAGAGAGATGCTCCAGTTCCTTAATCATCCTTGTCACCCTTCACTAGACTCTCTTCCAGGAGTTCCATGTCTCTTGTTCTGAGGAGCCCAGAACTGGACACAGCACTTCAGATTCAGCCTCACCAGGGCTGCAGTTACCCATTCTGACAACTTAAGTTCAACATGTTGTTGAATTATCAAGGTATATAAAGCACATCTGTGTTGTCAAGTGTATGGTCAAGCCAATTGTTTCTGGACAAACCATTCAATTCATGCAATTCACATTATCTTACTGAGTTGAAGATACAATGGGGAGAAAACCAGATTTTTCTGTGACCATTCTATTGAATTAATCATGTAATAAAAGCTCTTCTTGATTAAAAAAATCATATACATGTAGTATTATCTGCAAAAGCAAAAATTAATTAAACAAAGTCATTAGAAAGAAATTAATTTTGAGAATTGATCTCATAAATCTGAGAGGCTTTGGGGATTTTGATTTAAATTTCAAAAGCACATATATACTATCTCATATTTCCCCAAATAAAATTACATACTAGAGTAACAGAAAATCCTCTTTCTGAAGAAGGTCCAACTTTGTATTATGCAGCTGACACTTCCTCAAAGAAGAGAGATTGGAAGCAATATAAACATGAAGTTAAAATTCCATCACTGAACATTGGTGTCACATATTTAACTCCATAGTAATACTGGATGATGATATCTGCTGATGATTCTGAGAATTTAGATATTATGAATAGAAACACTATGGAAGTTCCATGTCTTGAAGTGTTACAGTGTTATTTTATTCTAATAAATTAGCATGTTAGTGAAAGAGGCCATGTGATTAATATGCAATATTCTGCTAAGTGAGCCCTTAATTAGGCTAACAATTTAGAAGACACAGGAAATAAAGGAATTAATTTAGCACTTTGTACATGATAAAAATTAAAAGTTAATGCTGTTCATGCCCTGAATAAAAGTGGAGCCAGACGGCATAACCTATGAAAAAAGGAGACACAACATTTTCATTTTCATGAAACTGTAATGCGAGCAGCATCTTGTCTAGTAATTAGCAGAACCTGATGATCCCACTTTCAGTATATCTAACATATGCAACATATGCACTTCAGCATATGTACAACTTTCTGTAATAAATATTGATAAAGATAGCATACTATTTATTTGATCTTTTTCACTGGGAGTTCTTATACAGCATTTGAGGAAGTATACAATATTGAGTTCCTATTTAGCCAGGAATGTTAATTACATGGAAAGTGGAAGCAAACCTCAACATTTTTCCAGTTATGGTGTGGCACTGCCTAGAAATTCGCTGAAGTAGCACAGACCTGCAGTGTCATGCACTATTAAAAGAAAAAATCAGAGACATGGACCATGCCCAAAAGTACTTTTATTTCAACTATTAAAAAGAATCCTCTATCACAAAAAGGAGAAAAACAGCAATGTTGTTTAACATATCCCCTGAAACACACAAGGCACAAAAATAAAAATCTAAGTAGGGGTGTGGGGCATCAGTGCAACAGAATGGTAAGAAAGAAAGAAATTAGAAACGTCTGAAGATTAGCAACAGAAGTCTGATATTCATAACTTTACTATGATACTCAGCCACTTGGTGATTTCAGAACCAGAACAAGGTGGCACTGTAACATGAAACTCCGTGCAAGACAAAACCTCAGTCATCTTTCTGACTTTATTTGCATCTCTATTTTCAAGATAAATTACTGTACTTTATTACTTAATAATTACTACCTGTCCAAATCCTCACTTCTCATCTTCTACACCTTCTGTAAGCATGAAATAAATTATCTGGACTTAAACACTTGTTATGGTGTTAATTGGAGTTGTTTTATCTCAACCTACACTCATTTGTGATTTGGTGAGTCTGCCTAAGAGAAATAACACTGAAATTACAGGTTCCAAATCCATATCTCCTTATATCTCTATTCTAAGTAGAATTACGTGAGAAATTTCCTCCTCATACATTATGGCAAGAATTATATGTTATCCAAAATAGACATTTGTCATTCTATTGCCTCTCATAAGGATGTGTCCATAATATTTGTCACATTGATGTATAATAATTTGCACTAACAAGTAGCAGCCAAAAAAATTCAATTGGAATCCAAATCATATGCTTGTGGTGGAGATGGTTGGACCAGATGTGCAGTAATGAAAAATATCAGTTATAACCTCTTGGTGTGAAAGTTGTGACAGACAGGCCCTTAGTCCATTACAGAACATCTAGAGAATCAAACATTTGGACATTTCTCTCACTGTTCTATCCCTAGGACTTCTGTAGGATGTACCATAAGCAAATATTACAAAAATATGTAATTTTCTCTTAAAGGTGTATGATTAGGTTTCAACATCACCATTTCTAAAAATCACAACCATTATGAAATCAGAATTCCATCTCATGATTTGAACACTCTCATTCAGCAAATGTACATTTTCCCATATTTCTCAAAGCTCAAAAGATGATTTACTTACTCACAACATTAAAAACCAAATTACCAGACAAATCTAAATCCAGAGATTTAATTAGTGACACCAAACTTCAGACTGAAAATAAATACTTATGTTCAAGGTAGATGTCAGTGAGCCACAATGCAGGAGGCAGTTTAATCCACATCATCTTTCTAATAAGGATTTCTGACACTTTTTCTATGGGGTGTTGCAAATTCTGAACTAAAAAGACTATAAAGTAATTAATCAAGACAAATTATGACTGCAATATGAACTGTAGCTTTTTGCAGCTTTTATTTCCTTTTTCACTTCATGCCTTTGGTAAGCTTAAGTGTAAAAAAAATAGAAAAACCTTTTACAAAAGTGAAATAAAGCTGGAATACAAAAAAAAATTTAAAAGTCATTATGGTTCCAACAACCAATCTGAACCCTAAAGAGTCACATCTTTGTTTAATTATTATTACAGCAATTATTCCTTCTAATTCAGTGTGCTCTATTGTGTTATCTCCACCAGAGATGATTACATAATCACTGAATGAGTATATGTTAGTTGGTGTAGCAAAAGATATTATGAACTGTTTTCAACTGGTTTGCAATGTTAGTTGAGTTTATGTTAATTGTTATTTAAACTCATCTATTATCGAACAGTTTATTAGACTACTATGCAGTAAACCTTGCTTTGGTGGATGTATGAAAATAGCATTTTACAATTAAATTCCAGTGTAAGTTAGATGGTTTAATTTAAGTGTCTATTTGCTGATCCACTTCCATCACTGTTTATCAGTACTGGGAAAAACAATCAGCTCACATTCCAATTTCAGTTATATTCATTATATCCCCTTATATCCCCACATTTTGGAAGCCAAAGTAAGGAGCTGACTTTAATCCACAGTAATGGTCTCACTGTGTTTTAAGATTAAAATCATTAACAAAAACCATTTTCCAATCCAGAAGTTGAGAGGTGCAAATAAAATTGCATTATTTAAGATTAAATCTTGAAAAATAGATTATTATTTTATTATTTATTATTTTATTCAAATGCCTATAGCTGTTATACATATACATACAAACACACATGTACGTGTATCATCCAAACAGATGTACACATAAGTAATGTTCATACTTTGAATAGAAATATTTATTATTATTTTTAAATTATTATTATGGTATTTTTAAGTCCAGTGATATAATAAAGAGCAAAGAGTACAGCTTTCAAAAAGTGCTAAATGAACTGAGTAAGAAGAGAAGCATACCCTTTATGATCTTAATTTTCATTGAGGCATTTGCTGCCAAAGAAAATAGATGAATGATTCCAGAAGACAGAAATATTTTCAAGGTCTATTAATAACTTGATGAATGCTATTCATCTAGCTAATGCCACTCAACTAATTTTCATTCAAGCTGTCACCAGTTTAATTGTAAAAAGAAACAGTATAAGCCAAAACTCATGGAATAATTATTCAGACGCATGGCTCTACAGCTAAGTAGCCTATCTTACACAATAGGGTGGGCCTTAAGATTTGAAAATGCATCTATTATCTATAAATTTTCTGAAAAAAAAAAAAATTCCAGTGCATTTCAGGATCCTCCACAGAATAGCACAAAGGAATTTTATTTGCATGAGAAATCTGTGATTTTTTGTGTTAGTGTTGAATTATACTATGGTAACGTAAAACTACCAGACCACACATCCAGTGACAGGTTTTGGGCATTGAGGATCCCTGTGGCTAGAGACAGTGTTAGAAAGATGAGATATTTTATTTCTTTGGATGTACAATATTCGCCTTTATATTTGTCATATACTGTGCAATTCATCTCTTTTGTACGGGCTATTCACTTAGGAGTTGGACTTGACGATCCCTGTGGGTCCCTTCCAACTCAGAATGTTCTGCGAAATCTTTGGAATCTTTGTATTTAACTCCTGTAACATCCCCACAGACCATGTCAGAGTTTTAGTTCAGAGTGCAGGTACACATTGTCAGCTTGCCAGATTCAAACTTGTAAAAAAGGTAAAGCTATTTTCAGGACTTTAGAGATCACTTAGTTTGCCCTTGTGCACTAAGGGGTGCACAGACCTGGGTGTTTATCGCAGCACCTCATGTCCTTAGTAACACAGATCTACCAGGGAGCAGCTGATCACATTTGTTCCAGTTACAGTACTTACCTACAGCAATCCAGACTGGCACTATTCTCTTCCCCCACTATTCTTCTGTCCAAACTGAATATGTAACAAAGAAAGCAACTTTTACAGGGGAATTTCACATTTGAAGAAGTTATATTTAGAAAAGATCTATGCAAAAGCACTGGAACACAGAAGAGGACTGCTGACTGTTCCGTATTATCATGAGAAAAAAGATATGAAAACCACTGCCTTTTGGGGATCACCTCTATGACTAAAAAGTTATTACCCACACTTACACTAAAAAAACTTAATGAAGTCCATGGAAGAATAAAGAAAAAAATGGCATTAAATATTAACCAGGTCAGTCCAGACTGCCTTTGAAACTCATACTTTAATTAAATCTTTAAAATGCAAATCTCATCTCCAATCAGAAATAGACTGGACTGACTTTAGCACTGACCAACATGCAACTGTCTAATGCTTACTTCACAGTTTGGCTAAGCAACAGCTGCTTGAACTGCCTCTGTAGACAAATTGGACTGGATCGACTGCAGACCAAGTGGGCAGCTATGTGATAAGAAGTCAGCAGGAAAGAAAGAAACAGTGTCTGCACAACCCAGACTTGTGGAAAGAGTGAGTAAAATAAGGAGTGAGAAACATCTCAAAATAAGACAAATATCTTTCATAACAGCTTCAGGCAATCCCTTCTGTAAAGCCCTCTTCTATAAAAGAAGGGTTCAAAGAAAAGGGTGAAAAGAATAATGAATCAGAGAAGCAAATGAGGTGAGAAACAGCAGAACAACAGACTTGAAATGAAATATAGGAAAGACAGCTCTTATAAACTAAAATTCCCACTCATATAACCATTCCAATACCAGGGGGAAATATCACTGGTCTGATGCTTTTATTACATAACCAGATGTAGCTAGAATACTCATTCAGACTATTTCAGATTGAGATCGGCTTACTTCATAAAAGTTTAAACAATTTCTTGAGTTTCATTACAGCTAAAAGGTTTTTCATGTTTCTTGTTTTATTATGCTACAGTAAAGTCCCTAAAGAAAAAGGTTGTAATTCTGTTTACTGATATGAATGACACAATGGTCTTAAAAAAAACTGAAATTAAAATAATATGCATAGGTAGCAGATAGGGCTTTATTGGTTTGTTCTTCTTTTATGCTATATGACTTTGGTAGACTATCTAAGGTAAGACACCTTGGGCAAAAAAAAACCTTAAAAAATGAATGGATGGCAGGGGAAGGCTGCTCTTTTCCCAAGAAGAAGCTGAGCATGCTTATGGTGAAGATACTTTGAAGTAGGCAGCACACAAAGAAGGAAATAAGAGTGGCACCGAAGAGCTTCAAGCTGCATTTCAAGCAAAGAGAATAAGAATAGGGCTGAGCAGCATGTGAAGCAGGCAACCAAGACTCAGAGAACAAACACCCCACAGACCAGGCAGGAGTCCACAGACTTTCCTGTAGAGCAGAAAGCCACTGAACTAACTTGGGTAAGACCCCACATGCTAGAGCACTGCGGGCAGAATTTTACAACTGTCTTCTTTTATTCATGCTCTCCCTATTATAATCATTTTGAGTTTTCTATATTTAAGAAGGTAATAATTCCAATTTTATTCTTATAAATCCTGGATTTTGTGGATCATTCAAAAACAAACAAACAAAAAAACAAAAACAAACACCAAAACCCCACAACTTTACTTCTCTGGGACCCACTACAGAATAATATTTTCTGTTGCATTCGTATATTCAATGAAAGATATCATAGCACAACATCAACATAATATTAAGCAAGTATTATAGGTAAGATCTGAAATAAATTCTTAAACAAGAAAGTGATCAACTTTTTGAAAATTTTTGACTGCTCCATCAGTAGTAGATATTCAATCATACCTGAAGAGACACTGCCACATAGAAATAAATCTGACTTAATAATTCATATTGAAAATAAGTCAGGTAATAAAATTCTCAGTTCTTATATGTGCACTTGTTATGCAAGTTTCTTCCTACAAAAGATAAAAGAAAATTATTCAAAGAACTGTAAACAGGATTGTCTATGATTAAAAAAAAAGGAAAAAGAAAAGATAAAAATGAAAAGAGAGACTGAAATGAGGTAATGGGGATCTAGCAGAGAGCACAGAATCTTTCTTGCAGTTACTGAGTTTCAGGTCACAGTTGGACATCCATGACTGAGAACAGGGAAAATGGTGTTTAGAAGAATCTAAAGCTTTTGTAGCAGTCTATATTACCCAGAAATTTTTTCTTTGTAACAAAAGAAATATTTTGGTGCATTTCAATTCTCAGCTTTCACTGTGCTTTTCTAAACCTGTCTAATTCTCAGTTCATTAAATCTATCATTATCCTCACCATACAGCTTTCACTGATGCAGAGTTCTATTTTGACTATTTTTCCTCTATTTTAAACATCTAAATATGTCATCTGAAATGTTCGCTTCATGACTAGTCCCGTGTTTCTCAGTATCAGCCCTTATATTTGAACACGAAGAACTAGAGTCACTGATACCATTTATTACTCAGTCAGAACCAAAGGAAAGGTTCATTAACATTGAAAACAGACAGTGATCAGGCACCAGCTTCCACCAGAAGACTAAATAGAGTTTGGTGCAGTTATTTACAGAAATGTTATTTGAAGTTTTATGCAAGTTTCATGTATGCATAGGGATTTCACAGGCATATATGTGACATATGTAAAAGGAAATTGAGATCTGT
The DNA here is from genome assembly GCA_013398275.1 of Promerops cafer. NCBI lineage: Eukaryota > Metazoa > Chordata > Aves > Passeriformes > Nectariniidae > Promerops > Promerops cafer. The sequence continues at coordinate 271,956 of VZSE01007455.1, forward strand.
TATTAAGCCTTCTACTTATAGTTGTGAATTACCCACCCCCTGCAGAGTAACAGTTCCTTCACACGAAGAGTTTACTGTACTCAGCATTTATTGCTAAGGCATGATCAAAAGTATATTTTAGAGGAAACTTAGACAGCATAGTAAAATAATATTGAACTATAGTCCAGATGGCATCAAGATGTGAGGATTAAAGGACATCTCTTTCATCAGAAAGAGCTGTACATTAAGTTCTCAGTTTATTCTCTACTTAACTCTAAAGTCTTGTTCCTATAGCAACTGGATATACAGATATGCCTGAAAGAATTATATACCAGCAAGCACTCCCATCTCCAAAGTATATATTGCAATTTAACACATCTTTGGGCAGGAGCTTCCATTTAGTAACTGCAATAAAATCCTCTTGACTTTCCATTCAAGGGGATTACAGTCCCTGTCTTCTAACGTCTCACAAGTTTTATTGATACCCAGAAGCATCCCTAGCTCTGCCTCATCAGAGGCTACTTCATTATTTAAAACACAGTCATGAAATTAATTTGGAAATAAAAACAGCTACTTGGTCACAATATTAAAAATGAAAGACTTGATTACATTTTCCAAGGTCCTTAGAATCATTAGTTTTTCATGGAACATCTAGAATATATTTATATTATGAAAATATTGTGACAGAAAAAGTGATGCTTGACAATTCCGAAATTTAATTTTTTTTCTTGTCTTTAAGAATAACCTTCTCATCAAACTGAAGTTATCTCCCTTCCTTCATTATACTTCCTCAATGCTATAAGATATTGGTATTAAGAAGCATTTAGATATAATACACGGAGAAATGAAAGATTTATGGAAGTGAAAAGCAAGGGCACACATACTAAGCCTAGATAGAGGTTACAAGAGATGCTGGAACAACCACATGTTCTTTGAGTTAATTTTGAATTCTTTCTGAATAGTACACATGTACCACAATATCAGCTATTATATATAAATTGAGTCAGGGTGGGTTGACCTTTATTGTTCTCTCTGAAAGCCATAGAACTCTTGACAGATTTCCAAAAATTAAATCCCAAGTAAGAATTAGTTCTTTTAACATATAAAATCTTCAAACTACCTTCTCCAGAACATCTAGCAGATCTTCAAGTAGAATAAATAATTCACAAATAGGAAATTTGCCACAGGTTCTGAAAACGTGACTTCTTTTTCTTTGCTAAACAGGACAGTTATATTCTAGAGAAGTGTTAAATCAATGAAGCTATAAACTCCGTCTCACAAGTGCAAAAGACATTCTTTCATCTGTTCCTGGAGACTCCTTGAAAGGTTGGAATTTAATCTACCAATCCAGGCCCTCAATAAGCTTTCTGCAAACTTTGCTTTGTAATTTCTAAGATCAAAAGAAAATAAATAAATAAAGTATTAAAACTTGATCTTGAACTTGTCTCAAGAGAATTTTAGTCCACTTTGAGATGGTCTTTCTGGAAACATACTGGTTAGATGACAGTTCTCGTCTTATTTCTAAGTGAAACTATTTCTTTTGAAGCAGCAACACCACTTACTGCTGTTTGAGAGAAATTTTCTCAAATTTGCACCATCATGGAAGTCTGGAACAGCTAAAATATTAGCTATCAATTTGAAAAAAAAAAAAAAGCCTGGTCTTCGCTGTTCATATATCATACAAGATATTATGCCAGTTAAGAAAAAGAAAGGGAAAGTCAGCAAATATGCCAGCAGGCAGACAGAGAGCAGGTGGGTTATTTATAGCTTTGGTTTTAGTAGGTGGAATAGGGCTCACAAACAAGGTCTTCTGTCAACTCCTTCTCAAAATTATTTAGTTAGAATTTAGCCAGGCATAGAGGTTCTATGGAAGTCTTTGTGGAGATTGCAGTGATGCTCCCTGTGATAATAAAAGACAAAATAAAATTCTAGGCTATAGAAATTACATCAATTGTGCTCAGTTCTAAATACTGTTAACTTTAATTTGACATACACTCAACACTGATTTTATACTACTCTTAACAACATTGATTTCAGTAGGGCTAGTCATGATTGATTTGGAGAAAGTCAGATAAGCCCCAACCATTTGACTTTATTCCCTGAACTACAGAGCAAAATTTCAGTATCTACTGTCTTCAATTTCAAATATATAATTCAAATTTGAGACCCAGCTAATCCCCAAAACCAAGTGAAATCAGTCACAATGAAAGTTCCCTATTTTGCCATATTTTCCATTTCCCACGGAAAAGTAGAAGCCTGTCTAATAAAAACTGCTGATGAAAATACTAGTCTTCAAAACAAAATACTAAGAATGTGGAACACTACAGACTGCAAATTATTCTCAGATTAATATATCAGGAGACGCGCAGGTCTTAGAAGAGGAGATGCCAAGCACACTACTTGAAAAACAGGAATAAGTATTATTATGTAGTAGTCATCTTTTACTCTATTCAGTGCAGCAATGGACTCATCAGTCTTCCACTGACTACTGTTTTTAATTGATAATCTAGCATGTAAATAACCCATGTGAATGATATTTTAAAACAGAAACAGATCAGGACACCCAGGGTTTAAACAGAGGATGATAATCAGAGGAAAACTGAAAAAAGGAAAACACTATCAGATTACAAAGTTCTGCATCCTCCATGGTTAAACTGGAAAACACTGGACTACACACAGAAATACTTTTTCAAGCTAAGAAATTCAGGCACTACTTCTTTAAAAATCTAACTAATCAATTAGGCATAAAGACCTTCAAGCTCATTAAAAGTAAGAACTCTATCCCTTAAGAATCAAAAAAGCTGGGTCACCCCAAACTAGTAAACAGCTTCCCAGGATGATAAACCTCTAGTCTGAATATCAACTTGCATCAGACACACGCTACATCTACTGCATAGAAGAGATTTTATTCAAAATCCACTGATTTTCACTCATCCGCTAAATCAAGACAGAATTAAAATAACATGTTGTTTAATCAGAAGCTGTTGATCTTTCTTTTTTAGGCTTTCCTGGTTTCCTTCTGCCTCTGTGGACTTCATGTTAATGTTCTAACTTGCATGAGGATTATTCAATCTTTCATCAGGCCGTTAAGGGTGGGGAATTAAGAGTTTTACAACCCACAGCATATTTTTGTCTTCGGGAAGGATTTGGGCAGGAAAAAAATCACAAAATGACCTTGTGTTAAACAAGACAAGAAGCAGTAGAGCATTTAGAATATTTCTATGCCGTTTTATATTTATATACAGATGGCTGTTTCAGCTTAATCCAGCAACATAAAAGCAGGTATATGCCAAAGACCATTCCTGGAAAGGATAAGGCCTTCGGGCCAGAGATACAGATGCTAGAACTCTAGTCAAGCAATGAAGACAAAATGTTTGCCTGCCATATGTTCAAAAGGAGCTTCTCTTAGGAGATGGTCTGTGTTTTGCTTGTGATTTTTAATCAATATTTTTATATAGAAGATATCTAAAGTAGAATACAATTTCACTCTTTTGCTCTGGTAGATTTTTGTACTTGGAATTATGAGAAAATTAATGAGATTGATATGCAAGTATTGTCAAAATTCATGAGAATATCTGTACTGAGAATTCCCAGCAGATTGTGATACTTTGCCTGCTCCCCTTTACCTACTCACCACTACTGACTGCCTGGCAGCATGCAGTACCTTCTCCATAAGACCCTTGCATCAAGGTATCATAGGATTAAATTAAAATAGTGCCTATTTTAAGCTGTCTCTTATCACACAGAGACAGTAATGACAAGTTAACAGGGCATAGCCTGAAAGTTACACCTTCTGACAGCAGACTCTCAGGCCAGTATACGCCACGAAATTTTGAAATGTGGGCATTTGACACCCATGTGTTCAATTGGACTCCAAAGTCTTCCAATTCTCAGATGACCCACGAGAAAATTCAAAGTATAAATATAGTACTAAGATTAGTAAGTAAGAATTGAATTTATAGCTCTAAGTAGGTGCTATACCTGAAAAAAATCATCATGGGCACAAACAACTTACCAGAACATACAAATAACTGAAACTTAGACTATCTTATAAAGATACAAGAAAGACCCTCATGTGTTATTACTCTGTGGGAGGCCAAAGGAAATTCCAGATGTCCACATAGCTGACAAAAATAAATCCTGCTCTCGTTGACCAACACTTCCAGGTCCTTTTCTGCCAGACATCTTTCCAGCCACTCATTCCCAAGCCCGAAGTGCTGCAGGGGGTTGTTGTAACCCAAGTGCAGGACCCAGCACCTGGCCTTGTTGAGCCTTGTACAACTGGCCTCAGCCCATGGATCCAACCTGCAAACTTACTGAGGGTGCACTTAATCTCCTTGTCCACATCACTGATAAAAGTATTAAACAGGACTGATATTGAATATATGACTGCTGTCGGAATACTTTTTAATTTCAGATATCTGTTGGAGAGTGAAATAAAAATATCTGAACATACAGCATTCTGCTGCTAACAGTTCTATAGGCAATGCAGAGACGGAAGGAAATACTGTAACAAATTTAACATTTAAATAAAATATTTTGCCAGTGTGGATCAGATATAAATACCAACCATAATGCTCTTGCAATTCACACATGCACAAAAAAAACCCCCAAACATTTGCTAGTATCTATGTCAGCCTACCTGCTCCAAAGAATTTTTCCAGCTATGTATTTAAAAAGAAAATAAGCTGTTGCATATTTCCAATCAAATACAATTCAATACAGACAAAGCCATAGCACACATACATACAGATACCATAGTATGAATCACCACATGCTAAATCCATTTCATCATCCTTCCTTAAAATAGCAAAAATATATATCAGTATTTTCAAATAGTGGATGAATGAATCTTAGAGTAAATCTTTGTAGATTTTCTTAGGATTCAGAATGCAACGGTAGTGGAAATTTCAAAATAGGAAGGAACAAAATTATTTTAGTTTGCCTTTGCAGCAAAGACTACAGTAATAAACAAAAATTTCCATTTTACTTTTGGAATAAACTTAGCTGACTGTGATTAGCTAAAATTAACATGCTTGTTCTTTTGAGACAAGTAGTTTCTGAAATAAATTTTCTATTATAAATACAATTCCGACTCAATACTTACTGAATTTCACTAGGGAAAAAAAAATAATCTTTACACTCTGGGGCATACAAAGTAAAATCTGCAAGTAAACACAGTATTTATGTTAAAGCTATAAATTTTGACATACTCTTACTACTACTTATAAAGTGTGGAAAAGTACATAACATTTTTAGATGTTTCACAGTATAAACCACATCAAAAGAACTCTATTTAGTTCCAAAAGCAACTGTTGCATTCACTGTCACTTGGCAGTATGACTGCTTTCTGTTTGCAATACTGTTCTAGTGACAGGAATGTTAATTTTCAAAAAACTCTATTTAAAGAATTTAAGATTTAAGATTCTACATTTAAGATTCTACAAATATTGCTAGCCTTTAAATAAAATTTAAAGAAAAAAAAACAGAAAGCATCTATACAAAAAGATTTCTAAAGTCACCTGAGAGCTGTTGCTACAGACTTTGTTTTAATGCAACATATTTATAGTAATAGCTACAGAATATTCTCCCATTTAAATACCTAAACTCCTTTCCTAAGGCATGTCAGAATTAGATCCTCTGGACACCATCCCAAATTAAGCCAGGGAACAATCCAGAACTTGCCTACAGAAACAGTGAATATGAGAACCTGCTTTCCTCCAGAGGTCTGGGAAACAAAAAACGCCTCAGTAACTGAAGGCAGGCTTTGTACCATAAGACTGTATTGATTTTGCATCTTTTTGTGGCTCAAACTCACAGATTACCTAATACATAAGCAATATCTGGATTATGCAGTCAAAACCACAAGCATATCCAGCAAAGAAAATGTGTGTGAAACAAGCAAGGAGGCTAAGTTGTCCCTGAATATAAAATAAAAAGACAGAAAAGAGGACTGGGAATTCAGTCTAAATCTCTTGGCACAAGCTAGGATAAGCTTTAACTTTTCTACTCCTTTAAAGAGCTTACTTCAATGTCTGTTTAGAAAACCAGTGAGGTTTGCTATGCTCCTGGCTGTTGCAAATACATCTTGTTTGTTCCAGAAAAATACAGGGTATGATTCAAGCTAAATTATGCATCAGACTTTTCAGTCACATGACAGAGGATGTGTTCAGCTTGATGGTCCCTGTATGCTCTGTGCAGAAATTACTCAGAATCGAGTTACACATTTGTCAATCCAAGAAAGGGACATTAGTAATTAAAATCATTAACAGCTGGGTGAGGCTCAATACATCCATCTAGATCTGATGCATGTAACGGAGTAACAGGTAATGATTGATCAATATCATATTATAATATCATATCATAATATCGAAAAAGATCTCATGAAAACAATGTATTAAAAAAATAAGAAGAAAAGGAAAAATTGGCCTAGTTAGTCAGTTAATTCATGGAAGTTTGTGCACCCACTGGCAATAGCAAGTATTCTTATTAAATAGTTCTTTCTTTGAGGCTTGAATAGTTTCCCAGAGAACATCACTAGAATAAGAAAACACTATTTACACAAGTAACTCCCATGTCTCCTGCTTCTTGCTGATTTGAGATCAGTGTGCAGTTAAATTTTCATATATGCTTTCAGATCTTTTCAATGCTTTGATAAGAATTAGATATAAGAAAATATTTAGGCATCTACAAGTTACCTTAATTTTATCTGCTTGGTCAGAAAGTCTGAAAGTTAGGATCCTATGAGATCCTTCAGGAACAAAGCTTGATATTATAAGGATATAAATAATACCATGTTCATCAATCAGAAGGATGTCTAGGATTAACCAAGAGGAAGACTAAGAAATGCAGACTATATAAAAATCTATCCCTTTTCTGGCGTATCTTCAGTAAAATAGGTATCAGAAGGAGGGTAAATGCCAACTGCTTCTCTTTCAATAATTAGGAGATAAATATTCTATTGTAACATGCAGATGGAGAAAAAAGAAAACCTATTTTACACCATAGTACAATCAAAGAACACTAACCTGTGAAATGGAAGATTCAAATTCATTTTCCTTTACTGCCTGAGGCAATTTAAATACTGTTTTAATGATGCATCCTCATCCAAACTGTAGCATTCACTGGGTGGGGTATTCCTCATTCCTCCCAACTGATGTTGAGGAAAAAAACGATACCCCACTCACATCCCAAAGCCTATCAACTACTCAGACTGTATTTTGATCTCTGTCTTCTGACTTTTCCCCAAGAAGATCAGTGTCTCAGCTGCTCTGCTTTTAGATGCCCTGACTCAATGATCCTCTCTTACCCTTTCTACAGCCAAGTTAATCCAAAGTGGGTTTTTTTACATTTCTCTTACAATCCAGTGGATAGTAAAATGACATTTTGGAACCTCAATCTCCTTTTGCTACTTCAAATATTTAAGAATGAAAATTAGCAATTAATTTTCTTCCTTACAGATTTTAAAATTCTTTCACAATTGCTACTGAGCTCACTATACAGGCTACAAGGAACCTCCTGAACAACTATAAAGATATGCATGCTGGGAACTATGCAAAATATGAATTCACCAGGATTAAGTGGACACATTTTATGGAAAATTAGACATATTCTTTGCTAGCCTAAATTTTATAGGCTCTTCCAATCTTTAAAATGCCTTTCAACCCTTGAACAGAAAAGTTTAGTCAAAATTCAATCAACATAATAAAACACAAACCCACTCAATATAGTCCTAGTGGATCAAACCAAAACATCTTAATAGCCCAATACTCACCTTTCAAAAAAGGGTTCATTAATAGACTCCTCTAGAAGTAAAATGAGGAATATACCTCACTATAGCCAGAATTTTCAAACAAATTTAATCTGTAGCACTCTGAAAAATTTCTGAGAGCCCTATTACCTCCTTTTAAAGAAAAAAAAAAAAAAAAAAAACAACTAAACAACAAAACATTCCTTTGCTATCTGCCACTTACTAGTACCATCAAGGCTGTCTTCAGTTGTAGATTAAACACCACGGTTACCAGTTAAACAAATTCAGGATTCAGCACTCTCAGACTAATTCTATGGTTGCTGCAGTCAATTACTATCTTCATTATTAAAGACCTATTAGACATTATTTGAGGCAATGCTTCAGGTTTGTTCCTCTCTGAGGGTAATCTTGCTCCTGTAGACTGTGTAACAATGGAGTTAGCAATGACCACAACGATTTAGCTTTTTGTGTTATGGCAGTGTTTTATTGTATCATAAAATATCCTGAGCTAGAAGAGACCCACAAGGAACATCAAAGTCCAGGTCCTGACCCTGGAGAGTACAGCCCTAAGAACACCACTATGTGCCTGATAATATCTAAACACTTCTCAAACTCTGTCAAGTTTGGTGCTGTGACCACTTCCCTGGGGAGCCTGTTTCAGTGCCTGACCATCCTCTGGGTAAAAAAACTTTTCCTAATATCCAATCTAAACCTTCCCTGACACACCTTCCTACCATTCCTTAGGGTGCTGTCACTTATCACCAGGGAGAAGAGATGAGAACCTGCCTTGCCGCTTCGTATTGTGAGGAAGCTATAGATGACAATGAGGTCTCCCCTCGGTCTCCTCCTCTCCAGGCTGAACAGACCAAGTGATCTCAGCTGCTCCTCTTTTTATTTCCCCTCAAGACCTTTCATAATTTTTGTTGCCCTTCTTTGGAAATTCTCTAATAGAAATTAATATCTTATGTTGTGGTGCCCAAAAGTGCACACAGGATTCAAGGTGAGGCCGCCCCAGTGCAGAGCAGACCAGGACAATCCCCTCCCTTGCCCAGCTGGTGATGCTGTGTCTGATGTACCCCAGGACACGGGTGGCCCATCTGGCCGTCAGGGCAGAGACTTATCTTGCGTTGATCAGGTCCCCCAGATCTCTTTCTGCAGTGCTGCTCTCCAGCCTCTTGTTCTCAAGTCTATCTGTACATCTAGGGTTGCTCCTTCCCAGGTGCAGAATACAGCACTTGCCCTTGTTAAACTTCATACAATTGGTGATATTCCAGCCCTCTATTTTATCCAGGTCCCTCTTCAGGGCCTCCCTGCTTTTAGGGAGTCAAGAACTCCTCCAAATTTACTATCATCTGCAAACTCACTTAGTGTTCCTTCAAGTCCAGCATCCAAATTGTTTATGAAGATGTTGGAGAGCACTGGCCCTACAGTGGAGCCCTGCAGCAACTGATCACTGACCTGATGCTATCACATCACAGTAACCCGCTTTGTGCCCAGCCCACGAGACAGTTGCTCACCCATCACATGATGTGTTTACCCAGCTGAATAATTTTTTTTCAGAGGGATACTATGAGAGACAGTACAAAGGCTTAGTGAAATACCAAAAGATCTCAACAGCTGTCTTCCTTTGGTCAGCTGCATGGGTTACATTGTCATAAAAGGAAATCAGGTCTGACAAACAGGACTTTAATGAAGACATGCTGGCTGTGACCAATGACTGTGTTGTCTTTTAGGTGATTTCCAATACCTCCCAGAATAATCTTCTCTGCAATTTCACCAGTCACTGAAATGAGACTAACAGGCTGGAATTTCCAGGGTCATTTTTCTTGCCCTTCTTGAAAACTGGGACAACTGTCTCCAGTTTCCAGTGAACTGGGACCTCTCCAGATTCCCAAGACCATTGAAAAATCCAGAGAGGTCTTGTAATGGCATCAGCCAGCTCTTTGAGTATTCTCAGATGAATCCCATTGGCTCCATAGATTTACAGGGATCCAGCTGGAGCAGCAAATCCCACACAAGTTCAAGGTCAACTGGGAGTTTATCACTCTCACAGCCATGATCCTCCTGCTCAGGATGCTGAGATCCCCATAGCCCAGGAATTATGTTGAAGACAGAGTCAAAGAAAGCATTAAACACCTCTGCCTTATCAATGTCCCTGACTGTGAGGTGACCATCCTCATCCTGTGATGGGTTGATGTAATTTCTGCACTGCCTTTTGACATTAATATATTTTAAAAACTTTTTTCTTGTCCCCCATAGTTCTCACCAGCTTCAACTCCAGTTGAGCTGTGGCCACACAAATTTTCTCCCTAGACTGTCAAGCAGCATCTTTGTGTGCCTTACATGTCACCTGTATTTGCTTCCATTGGCCATGTTCTTTCCTTTTTTGCCTTATCTCCAAAATAAGATTCTGGTCAGCCAAGCTGGCCTTCTGCACCTCACCTTCTTGACTCCTGACAGTTTAGAATTGCCAGATCCCATGACTTTAGAAGGTGGTGCTTAAAAACTGACCAGCACTGATGGATCTTAGCATCTTCAGAAGCACTTTCCCAGGGAACCTCACTTCCTAGTTCCCTGAGAAGCCTCAAGTCTGCTCTCATATCCAGCATTGAAGTTTTATTGGGACTGGCACTTTTCCTTCTGTCAACAGAGCTTTTAAACTCAATTGCTTTGTGGTCACTGTGGACAAGACAGCCACCAATCTCCATTTCACTCATCAAACCCGCTCTGTTAACGCCAACAAATCAATGAGGGCATTTTTCCTAGTTTGCTCCCTTGGCACCTGGACCATGAAGTTATCATCCAAATGCCTGAGGAATCTTCCAGACCTGTTTGTGCCAGCTGTGTGGTGCTCCCAGTTAATTTCTGGCAAGTTTAAGTCTTCCATAAGGACAAGGGCACTTGATTTGGAGGTCTCTCTTAGTTCCTTGAAGAATAACTCCTTGGTGTCATCATCCCGGCTAAGTGGTCTATAATTGACTCCCACAATGACATCCGTATTGTTTGTCCCTTAATCCTTACCTAGACACTCTCAAGTGTGCCATTGCCAACTGTAAGCTCCATTTTTGTTGAGTTCAAATTTTATACCCCAGTGATCTATGAGTTCCCTCCTGGTGTCATCCCTATGACTTAAATGACTTGGGGGAAAGGGGGGACATCATGCACAAAGTAAAACTCAAATTCTTTTCATTTGAATTAAACATAGTACTGCAATATTATGTCTGAGCTTTTCCTCTTTCATGTGTTTAGACTTTTCACTTTTAAAAATACTATCCTTTTACTTTCAACAGGAACCTGCTTAGGAATGCTCAACTTATTTCTCCTCACATTCTAAAAAGTTCCCTGCTATCTACAAGCATATTAGCTATTTATTGGGCCCTTCTAATTCCCACTTTAAAAATTGTAATCCCTACCTAACCACTACTAAACTGAATGGGTGGATTATTCCTATAAAGATTTTGAATTTAAACGTCTTACTATTAACATATATATAATCCTCATAGAACTCTTTTCCTAACTGCATCTCAAACTAGACCTTGTGTACTGCTCAAGGCTAAAGTAGAGAGATACTGATATTTTTCAGTTCCATTAACAGTGATTCTGAAAAGCAACCATTTATGAAATTTAAATGTCTGCATCATCATCCATTGGAACACTCATTGAGTCAAAATAAGCACTTTGCATAATTTTAAACATCTGTGTTTCATGATTTTCAAACCGTAAATTTTTTTCTTATGAAGAATATACTGTATTTCAAAGCCATTACATATTAGAAAATTCACACTACTGCAGTTTACATTGAGAACAAAGCCCCAAACCCTAAATGAGTCACACAGAATATTTTTAAAGCCTTTTAGAATAAAATTTTTAACCAATGTTTCATTTAAAGGGCTGATAAAACATGAACTATAACATGAACAATCCTGTTGCTACCAAAGTTTGTTTCCATTGTTAAGGCAACTGCCTATTTCCTCCAACTAGTAGCAGTAAGAACCACACACACCATTTTAGACAAAACAATATGAATCGTTTGCCCAGTTAGGTAAACAAAATGTCTGATTTTACCAAATAGAGAGTGTAAAGCCAATGACACCTAGGTACAATTGCAACCCACTGGGTAGAAGAAATTGTTAATTTGGGGAAGACAAGGATGGAGATGAGGGGGGATCAAGATGAATCAAAAAGAAACAAGACCAGCAAAATGGAGAGAAGTCAGGGAATAAAAGAGACCTGACACATGTAGACAAGCTACTGGTCATCAGGTTTGTCTGGCTCATCTTGTTCATGTTTATGAATGCTCTGTGTGTTTTTGCAGGCGTCTGCAATGCCTGCCTGTCCCTGCATTACGTGTGGTTGTGTCTGTGCATGTGTGTGCCCACTGGGAAGTAACCTGGCTAGAGACTGCCTGCAGAGAGAGAAGCTGCCACCTTGTATCCAGCAAGGTTCATGGGATTCAGCTACCAACAAAACAAGTTACATTATTTTAACTCTGAACTGGCTAATACTAACTTCTTTTATTTTGTGGGATCAATTCACACTTCCTCTATTACTAAATATGAGGAAAAATGAAAAGAGATGATCATATGATCTATTAGTTCTTGTGTATCTTCTATATTATTTTTCTCCCTCATCAGTTTACCAGAGAAATATTTAGCAATTATTTGGTTATTTAAAAACACTAGGACAGCTAAAAGATCATTCAAAAGGGAAATAAATCAGTGAATTTTCAAGTCATTTAAAACAAATGAATGTAAGCACTACTCTATGCTGTGTCTATTAGGCTTGAAGAAACAGGACAGAAAAAGGTTTGAGTTGATTATAATCTGTAACAAAGAGCTATCAATTCCATCTGCCAATAATAGATGATGGCCAACCATTCTGCTCAAATAATACACCAATATACTTGAATATGTCAATACATTTTGAAGCAAGCATCCACAATCCTTTTGGAAACTCTACAAGGAATTTCACAGTTAATTCCAATGAGAGAAACAAACTATTTAATATTATCAGTACAGCCCCATAGTTTCTGAAACAAATATATGTCTATCAACTTTAAAACAGTGTTCATGGGAATATATAAGAATATATGAATTGTGTGAGTTTTTAGATTGGATTTTGTTTGAGTGTTCTGTGCTATGGGCCAACTTCTATCGATTACTCTTTCTAATTTACTACAACAGCACTTTTTAATCACAACAGGATGAGAATGCCCAACATCTAAGACAGCATAAAAAGAAACGTTCTAAGCATTCTGCATCAAACTTAGCAAGTCTACTTTTATTACTCATTGGTTTTGTTTGGTTGCTTGGTTGGTTGCTTCGGTTTTCTAAACTTTGTTTCTTTTTTTGCCACGTCAATTTAAATTGGTAGCTCTATCAGTACTGGTAGAAAAGACAAATTTTACACAGTGCTCACAGAATGGTATTTTAACTACACTAATATTTACCCTCAAAAAAATACCTGACAGATGAGAAAGTGAAATAGTTACATTTTTCACTAAAGTCATATTCTAATTTGGTGAAATTCAAGTCCAGAATTAAGGTACCTGAAAAAAAGCATATATATGAAATGTTAAAAGATACCTTTAAAGTCTAGTAGACCAGCCATCTCATGCAGGTAAAATTCTACATAAGAAGACTTAGAAAGTTTGGACATGAAGGCAAAAGATGAAGCAAGATAGATTTAACATTGAAAAAAAAACTAATTAAAATCCTAGGTTTATAGATAATTTTTCAAGTGATGAGACACTAATGATTATCTTACAATAAGAGCAGCAACTTTTGATGTAAATGTAAAAACTCATCTAGAAGTGAATGAATCAATAAAGGTTGGTAAAGTTTTTTAAAAAATACAAATGTATAATGTACATTATATGAAAAGAGTTCACTACACAATAACGCAAGGATGTTTATGGAAGAAGTAAATGTGAGAGACACTGGTTATGGTATTCCATAAGCCAAATTCTATTGAAGGGAAATATGCACAAAACCTTTTCCAACTAATTAAACATTGTTAAAAATCAAAAATCAAGCAAAGTCATTGTTTCATTTTAGAAGTTTAAAATTCTAGATCTTACTTAGAAATGTATTCAGATCCAAATTCACATTCTTAACTCAAAGAAAGACTTCTACTGAATTCAAAGACAATTAATTTTTGAGCTATCCTGCAATCACTGCACTTGAATAACTTCTCACTGAACTGTATGTCTGGTTCACCTGTACTCAGTTGTAGAACCTGAGTCCTTGCAAGTTCTTCAAGACAGAAGATATATCTAATTCATTATCTTTATTTTGGATGGAAAAAAAACCATGTATTTGCCTAGGAGGAATTTAAAGATGTCACAGAAACTTCACATTGATAAAAGATAGAGAACAGGCATGAATAGATGAATAGATGAGAATTGATGACACTGGATGTTCAGTATGACAAGGTTTTTCTATAATAGCCATTGATCATTTACAAATGCTATATAATTTGATATTAATGCATCAGACTTGGGTACAATACAGTCCTGTAACCTGTTTCCCTTGACACAGATCTAAGCAGGTATGTATTTAAAGACTTTTTTCTTTTCAATAAAATTGAACAGACTAAATATGATGTGTGCTACTTCAGGATTTGCAATAATAAAATGCCAAAGAAGAAGCTGCAAGCTGTTTTTTTTGCTTGAGATACTCCAAGAATTAATTTTATGCTGGCATATACTGTAATTAGAAATAGCTCTGTGCATCATGATTAAACTAGTAGCTATGGAAACCAAAGCAGACTAGAATAAGTGTAAAAGGAGAATTGTGAATAAGCCAATCATAAAATTCCTTTAATCTGTTTATTTTCAATCTTCCTCATAATGCAAATTGGAATACTAAGGGTCAATACTACTTTTTACTTTTTTTAACCTTTGTATGTTTGGAAAGAACAGTATTCTTTCCAAACCACTTCCTAGGTATTAGATTTTGTTTTCACTCCAGAGCTTCTCTACCCACACAATCTTAGGTGTTAAAAGGACACCATTTTTAATGATCTAATCTGTATTAAATAATTGTATATATTTATCCCTTTATGAAATGAGAATGTGTTTTCAACAGCCAAAAATCTTCATGGTGCTCTATCCCCTTAGCTATTCCGATAGCCATCTGCTGAATATGCTCCAGTTTAGCAATCTCCTGATAGGTGTGGGGGAAGGATGGACGTATCTCCGAGCCATACTCACCGGATGCAATCTCGAGTACTGAATGAGGGGGAAGAATCACTCCCCTTGCTATGCAGGCTACACGTACTGCGACCACCAAGCAGGCAGACGGCCTCCATGACACGGTGCTGACTCATGTTTAAATTCTCACTCAGCCTCGGGTCTTTTATGAAAGAGCTGATTCATGGCAAGTCACTCACCAGCCTATGCTGCTGCATGGGGTTATGGCAGCCCAGGCATGTCTGTTCTTACCAAATTTCACCAAGTATCTTATAGTCAGGTTAGCTGAGGTCCTCTTGAATGCTATCCCCGTGTATAGCCTAGCGTATAGGCTGCCTCGCTTTGCCACCCATTTTGCTGTCATTCACAAACAAAAGGGCACTTTCCCTGCCATCATCCAGGTCAATGATGAAAATGTTAAGCAATATTTGCACCAGTATCAGCCTCTAAAGTGCAGCCACTCCTTAGACATCATGCTGTACACCTCTGTCCTTTGAGACATACAGTGGAGCTGCTTCCCCACCTGTGTTGTGGCCGCCAGCCCCTAATGCTTTAGGAAACCGTGTCAAAATACTTGGTTTAGTCAAGGTAAACAAAATTGTTTACCTCTTGTACCCTCATCTACCGAGACAGGTTCCTCATTACAGAATGTAATCAGGTTAGTCAGACATGGTTTGTCCTCAATAAAGCCATGATGGCTGATATGATTCACATTATTTACCTTGCTGTGCCTAATAATGGCTTCCAGGAAGGTTTATTTCATAATCTTCCCAGGAACTGAGATGAGACTGTGCTGTGTACAATTCCTTGGATATGCTTCCTTTCCCTCTTGAAAGTGGGCATATTAATTAGCTTTCTCCAGTTACTGAAGACCTCTCATAATCACCATAATCTTTAAAGAAAGATAAGAAACAGCAATATTGGATGCACATCCAGCAGTGTCCCTTAACTCAGTCTTCCTCTCACACAGTTAGCATTCCTCTTCGCCAGACTTTCCCAGGAGGCACAGAGGTCTGGGAAGCTAGTGACCAGAGGCCCAAAGATATCACCTTAAGATTTTCAAATCTTGAAATGGAAAAACAGTAGGTGTATTAGCTATATTACATACAAGCAAATTGTGTACTTGCGTTCAGACAGGGACAATTTATGACACTCAGTGTCAATATTTGGTACATTATTGGGCCATTAATATAAGAGAATGGTTCAAAAAAGTACACTTTTCTCAGAAGATGACTGTGGAAGGGGATCTGGTCCAATACATTCTCTGGGCTATGGCAAAGGATGAATAAACATTTCAAATATCACGCTTACTATCAGTACTTTCAGACAGACTTATACAGTTTCCTGGTATGAAAGACCTGACATTGACCTGGTCAGAAAGTATTTAATTGTTGATCAGTAACATGCTTTGAAATTAAAAAATCCTATAGATCAAACTAAAATCTTTTCTCCTCATTGCCCAGATAATACAAAAGCAGATAAATCTTACACTTCTAGCTCTCTTTTCAAGAAAACCGTTGGTCTAATAAGTTCAATTTCATCATTCTCAGTTAAGTGTTTTCCTGGGCTACTCCTCCTTTTGCCTCTCAACACCAGTGCAAATATTCATAAAACAAAATATGAAGAGCAACACTTAAAAGGACAGAGACTTTTCCCCCTGCTACTTCTGCAGTTTTGCATCAAAATGTGCTTCCTACTATTGTATCTCCTCCACTGCATAGGCTCTAACATCTTCTAAAGTTAGAAAATCTAGTAGAACCAGTAACAGGATCTCATCAACACTCATCATACCAGCATCCCTTGGGTGAGGAAAACTGTCATTATATTCATCTTTAAATTCAGCATCTGTGTCCTGCATGGTGACTACATTCACCAATTTTTGCTGCATTTGAAGTCCCACCTCCATCAGCAGAGACAGGTAATAATTTCTTTGGAACTTTGGGAAAAAAGGGTTACCAACATAAATTGGATTTAGTTTTGCAACTGTATTTCACAACTCGAAGAGAAGACAATGCAAAAGTCCATACCTACAAAAATATCCTGACTAGCCATGTCCAATGACCTCTACAACTTCTATACTGAAAGATGAAGAAAAATCTCAAATTACTATCTTTACTATGTTATTGAAATAATTATAGTTTTAAAAGTCAGCTGAAAATTTTTTCCTCTCAGAATACAGGGATTCTGTCAATGAATCTAAGTGATTTGGGGGAGAAAAGCAAACCAGAAAGGCTTCAGTAAAATGAATTAGTATTCAGGATAAGGAAATCATGTCTACCTAGGATACCTGTGAAATTTTATCTGTTTTGTTAATAAAAGCCAGGAGTTCTCAACACACAAGTCATCCGCAAAGTATTTTTAGTATTATCAGAATGTTTTCCTATTCCAGTATCAGTCCCTTCATTAATTTATGTTACTATCATCCTCTTTTTCCCCTCACTAATAATTTCAGTGATTGCACTAGCTTTCTCATACACTATCAAAGCACATCGGACAATACCCTAATCGGTTTCACTACTAGCAACGAGATTCGTACAAAACACATAATTACTCAGGATGACATTACAAAAAGGGCTTGGGGTTTTTTCACACTCAAGAGCATTCTTCTTTTCAAGGATCACCAAAATATTGCATGTTTCACAAGCAACATTTTGGAACAAGCCTTCTTCAACATGCTCCCTTTACCCTTCTTACTGGCAGTATATTTTATTTTCTTTACCAGAAAATTGATTACTGCAACTTTGTTGAGCCAGTCTACCCAGCTCTGAAGCAACCACTGGACTCCTTCTGTCTTATAAAGACAGAAACAATCACCTTCCAGGACTACTTCTTTTGGCAATTGTACTGGGTTTATGTGGCAAGGTTTTGTAACAGGGGAGGGGGGCTATAGGGGGACTTCTCTGGGAAGCTGATAGAGGCTTCGGCTTTGTCCAGTGGAAGCACTGCTTTTCATTTGAACCGCATTCCTCTGTGAACCAAAACAGCTCTAATCAATCAAAACAAACAAACAACAAAAAAACCAAAAAACAAACAAAAAAAAAAAAAAAAA
>VZSE01007455.1:289974-309457 GCA_013398275.1 Promerops cafer
CGGCTCTTTTAATCAAGATCGACAATTCTGACTTCAAGAAATTCCTGTCTGAGATTAGGAACTGCGTTGTCTTCTGTGTCCGACCGCATGACGAGCTCTCCTTCAGACCTTAAATTATCCTCCAGCTCTCCACCTGCAGGAGTCTGCGGGAAAAACAGTCTCCCTTCACTCCTCAAGGAAAAAAGGATTTCCACTCTCTTTTGAAAACAAATGACGTAATCCCTGCTTTTCTTTTTTTTTGGAGGGGGGCGTGGCGGGGGGCTGGGGCGATGTTTTGCTCTGCTTTTCCGTAGAACCGCGGTTCTACGGCAGCGCCTTCAGCATGACGTCACCGCTGCAGCGGCTCCGCTCCGCCATCCACCCACCGTCACAGCGGGGAAATATTCCGGCGGGTTTTCACACTGCTCTTGTTCTTTGGGGATTTTTCCCCCCCTTTTCTCTCTTTTCTTTTTTGGTACATCTTTTACATAGCTGGTCTGAAATTTTTTTGGTATCGGAGCATGACCAGATCGCAAAGAAAGCCTTAAAGAAACACCTCGCAATGGACAGTCATCGGCTCAGGTTATTCAGCTGAGCCAAATCGGTGATGTCACTGGCATACGCTGGAAAACAAATGTGAATTACCTTTCTGTTGTGCAATAAACAAACAAGCCTGAATGAGGTGCAGAGCTGCTGAGGCAGTCAGCAATACTACCACTCCCCTGTGTTTTACATGGCCAAGCTCCATTTCTCAGGAAAAAAACACAACATCCTGTCATGCAGGTAACACGAGCAATTTATAGAACATTCCTCCCTTCCACTAAAAAAACAACCTGTGACCAAAACCAAACACGGCCAAACAACAACAAAAAAAGGTGCAGAAAAAAAACAAACCCTGAAAACCAGCCCACCACTCTCTGTGGTGGGTTGATTCCTCTGCAAAAAAGATAACATTACTCTTCCAGATCCCACAGCCAAATACTCAAATACTCCTGAAAAAGCACATCTCCATCCACAAAGCCAACCTTGCTATTTGCTGTATTTCTCAGCAGTGTTGATTGAAACTGTTAAGTTCCACAAGCAGAGCTTGCAAGGTCAGGAAATGGGGTCTCTCAGCAACAAGGCAAAAGCATCGAGATGGTTCCTGGAGACAAGTGCTCTGAAAGTTGCAGGGTTGGCAGTCAGAGAGAAAAACACTTATTTTTCTCCAGATCTACAGATAAAAATAGCACAGAATAAGAACATAAAGAAAAAAGTGTAAAAAGGGGATGGGTGGGGCAAGAGTAAAAACAGCAGGGAATTGAAAAATATCCTTAACTACTTCAAGACAAAAGGGAAAATTAGAATGCTCTACCTGCTTTTAAGTTATGCAGCAAAGGGGACATTGTAACAATCACAGAGTTTGTAAATCATCTGGTACAGAATAAGTACTAGATTTGGCTTCTACTGGATGTACCAGTGTATCCACTGACAGTGGATTATGAAATGTTCAGCATTATGAAAGGAAAAAATCAGCTATTTCATTGAAGGGTACATTACTCTTATGTTTAGGCAAGTCAGGTATATATTTGCCATTATTTAACAAGTGTGGCATACTAAAAAAAAAAATGGGTTTGACCATTTTTCAGTGTTGCATTATATTTTATAAATCATACAATACATTTATCTACTATAGTAACTCTGCGGTACTTTCCTAATGCTACGTTTGATGTTTCAGTACATTCTATCATGTTGAAAGCGTGTTGAAAACAGACCTTATCTATCTGCTTCAAGTATGTCCAAGCACAATCTTGCCCCCATTGAAATCAGGGAAAAACTTCTGTTTGATATAATGAAAGGTGGGATTCACTATTCTTGGATCTTACTACTATAAAGTTTTCTAAAAGGCAGCTTTTAAAATGTATTGCTTCTATAAAAGCAGTTATATTATCATCCTTATTTTATGTAGATGCCATGATCCTCCACATTTGAAAGCAACAAGATCTCAGTTCTGGAACTTGGTCCTGTTCCAGTTACATCCACTGTGTTGCTTTCTTGCAAACGACTGATTTAGCCTCCAGAGATGAATAAGAAAGCATTAAGAAATTATACCTGCATGAAAGCACTTGACAAGAAACATAATATTCTACTTTATTCAATGAAAGCTGAAGAGTTTGAATGGCATCAGGGAGCAAGCAGGATGGAAGGGTAAGGAAAAAAGATAGAAAGAAAACCTAATGAAGTAGAATTGTTCTTTAATCTTCCATTTTTTTTGCATATGAAGGTTTAATGCTCATAATGTCTTTCTCCAGAAAAGCAAGAGTGTGTGAACTCTAATTTTTTAATTCTTTGGCAGAACTGTCACAGCCTGATATAATTTTACTGTGTACTGACTATATTACCATCCCTTATTTAAGCTGTCAGATTTTACTTATAATCAAGAGATAATGGTAGAAGAAAATGAAAGAAAAGCAGAGAGAATTACTGCTATGGAGAGGCTACATTGAGGTAGATTTAAACACTCTGAAAAGCACAGTAGGAAGAGGGCTAGAAGAAAATTAACTATGCATCTGCTCACTAAAAGGCTTCTCAAGGATAAAAGGTGCAGATGAGGGACTGAAGGAAGTAAGAAGGAGGCAGAAGAGAAGAGGGGGGTATGGTAAGAACTCTAAAGAAATTATTTCATAAACCCATGAGGGAAGAGATCAGAATGTAGTTATACAATTTAATATACTGAAAATGAACAGGACTACCACAAAACTGAAGTTTCAACAAAATGAGAAAACCCTGACTTCAACCAATTTCTAGTCTTCACCTCCTGAAGAGGTGATGTCTGGCCCACACATGCCACGTGCTTTGTAGTGTCATCTTACAGCATCATTGCATGGCCCCTGCCCACAGCACACAGCTCTACCTCAAATCCCTGTTCTGTGGCACACCCCAGGGAGCTCCATGGCCCACACACCTGCTGGCACTGGACACAGTGCTGGTTTTGAAATCACCTATCCCACCTCATCTGGATACAGCCACTGCTGTTTGAGCATGATAGACTTTCCCAGCCAAAGGGGTGATTTCAGTCTTTGTCTCTGAGGATAGATCTGGTTTTGCTGGCAGATCTGGGCCTTAGCAGTGCCACAATATCAAAGTTCATTGGAAACGTTAAGAGCTTGCAGCATGAGTAACAATAGATTTAAAACAACACAAAATTTTGAACAGTAGTTCAAAAGCATCTGTTGTTGCTTTTGAACTACAGTTGCTATTGAAGCAGCTGTACAGCTTCTTCCTTTCTACCAGCAGTCTTACTAATAATGAGTAGAAAAGTTGTCTATCATTAAAGACCTGATATTACCCCAGCTTTTGCTGTTATCTAAAACAAAACAAAAGAAATATTGCCTATTTTCTATAAAACAGAATTCATAACACATGGCTTCTCATTTCTAATCTATTAGTTCAAAATAGTGTCAAGATATTCAGAAGAAAAAGAAAGGAAACTAATTCACATGATTTGATGTGAGATGTGTTCCCAGGCTAAATGTGAGATGGGAAAGTTTAATAAGAAGTGCATGAAATAAAGTATTTGAGACAAAAAATGATTGCTACCTGTGAAATAAGAGGTGTTTATAGTGGAGTTGAATGATAAAACAATTTATAACCATCCTTCTCTCTCCCTTTCTCCCTTATCTCTGAAGATGGATATGCAGGAGAAGAAGGAAGCAATAGAGAGGGAGAACACATTGTACTGCTACATCAAAGGGTCCATTGAGCACATCTTACAAGATCCAGCAGAGCTAAAAAAGTTAATTCTTTATCATCTTAGCTTTATGCATTTGATATTTAATGATGCAAAATTGGTGGTTGGACTTGATGATCTTGTAGGTCTCTTCCAACCCTGATGATTCTGTTATTCTATGAAAATGTCATAGTAGGCCAGAACAGAAGACATTGTAACAAGGAAATAATGATTTCAAGTAGAATCTTGATAGCTTAATCATAGATCTTGGTTGTAGAGACCCATGCATAGACATGAGTTACTGCTGTAGGGCCTGAGCACATATCATTACATTAGTAAGTACTGCCTTTAACAAAAAGGCTTCTATGTACTGTTGCTAAGAGCTTGTTCCTATACAGATGTATAAGAGCATAAATTCTAGTGCATTAAATTCCAGTGCATCAAATTTATCTATTCTGATCTATAATAAAAGGAGTTACATGTAATTACATCTGCCAGCTCCTTGCATTTTCTACCTCAAAGGAAGAAACCTGTACAAAACCTGAAGAAGGAAACCAGAGAAGCTTCACCACTTTTTTGATTCTAAAATATTTGCCTCTAGGTTACTTTTTGCTCTTCTCTGTAGACTAGAAATCTTACTAGTATTTCTGAAAAAAAAAAAAAAAAAAAAAAAAATTGGAAAGATGTTTTGCATTACGAGATACTTGTCCATTATGCTCCCAGTTAGAAAGACACTGCAAAATATAAGTTGACATGCTCTTCATAAGAGTTAAAAAGATAAAGCAATAGAGAATAGTGCAGGTAATCTTACCTTCCTTCAGATGCTTAGAGCTCAAAGCTATGCAGCATTGAACAGGCCCCTGGTCAGTGTGCAGCACACCATGCAGACCCTGCCTGTAGAAAAGGCTGACCATGCTGGTCATTTGAGCTACTATAGGATTTTTTACGTACATATATACCTATATTCATCATTTCTACTCCTGAACAGGAAAGATATCAGCAGGAAAACTTCCTACTGCACTTCTAGATAGTGGCAAAGCCACTAGGTGCCAGGTGGGAGCAGGCTTGCAGTCTCCTCTGTCACAATGAGCTGGCTGATAGTGTTCTACAGCCACAGGCTTGAGAGCCCGGTGGAATGTGCAGCACAGCACAGGACTGAGTCCTCTCAGGTTCAGTGTTATCTGGGCCAGTAGCTCTGCAATATTCAAGGGTCTTATGGTGAGGATCACTCCAGGACAGAGGTGTTACCTAGCCTAAACATCTGCTGCCACTAAAACTCTGGAGATGGTTTAAATTTAGGTGTTTAAAATTCCCATTATAGTCAGTAATCTAATCAATACATTCAGTAGATTAGAGCAAACAACTAATTTTATCCTAAACTCCTAGTCTCTAGGAAACTGAACTACTGAGCACTTCCACAGTGCAAGACTGTGGAAGATCTTGTGGGACTCCTGTGACAAAAACCAGTAATGACCTACTGGTCCAGCACTTCAAAGCGAATCTCACCCAGGTGCTAGGTCTGGTAACCAGACCCTGTCTGCCAGCTTGTTCAGAGTAGTGATTATCCCTGGTTACTGCTTTTTGAAAACTACCACTAATCATCAGCCAGGAAGGGTCTGTCACCTTCTTCTTCCTCACATCCTGCAGTGGCTGTTCAAAATCTACATTGTGCAAGTCACTAAGGACAAGTGGGACTTTCTGATTTGGCCTGATCTCATTTGCAAACGTTGGAATCATTGCATTTCATTTCCTGAAATGAATTCTAGGCAATCCCAATGCTGTGACTACCAACAAATATCAACACCACTGCCAAGGTGGCAATTCCTCTGCTTAAAATAGTTTATGAAATGTTACTGATTTTAGTCACAGCAGAGACCGTATGCACCTAATAAAAAAACCTGCATGAACACAATGAATTAATCTTCTTTCAAGTATTTTCTAATTTTGACACCTTTCAGTAATGACTTCTTAGAAAAAACAGGGGAAGATAACCACCAGCCTGAGTCCCTCATGAAATCATTTGCTGGATATAATTTCTACCTCAGTTAACATGAGGTAGAAAGGCACATGTTCCCTGCCAGGCAGCAAGTGAATAGGATCACTTGTGGGAAAAAAAATTTTAGTGAGAAATTAAAATAATATTTACATATTCCCACCAGAGGTCACTCATATCATAGGAATAAAATGAAAGTTACCAAAATTCTAAGTACTCATTGATTCCACATATGATGGAAATTGAAATTGCATTTTAAATAAATTTAAATTTCTATTTCTACTAGTTTTATTGAATATTCATAATTGGGATAAATGTATCCTCCTTTAATAACACAAGTGCAAGAGAAAATACAGAGCTCTGGTAAGAATAAGAAACAACCAGCTGAATAAACTTCTACTTAGCTTTCAGTGACTGAGAAAAAAAAATAAAATTCTGCAAAAACTTAAGGCTGTAGTGACTGTAACTAATGATGTAGATAAAACTGTGTATGGTGGACATAGATGACAATAAACTACAGCATTTCACCTTGATACCTTTATTTCTTGAGTTGAAAGTCACAGAGAAGCTAGAAAAAGTAGGATTTATTCTTATTAGTGTGGTAGAGCTAAACACCTTGCATAAAGGAGTTATTAGGTATGCCTATGTTAATCAAGATTCCTAATAGTAAAAATTCTATTTCTTTTTTGAGTAACTAAAATAAAACACAACATAACAGAGGTTGCAGTGCTAAATATAATCTCAGAATCCAGAGAAAATTACTTCATGCACTCACATGTGAATAGTTCTATTTAAAGAAAAGCTTTCTATCCTTAGCATGTAAAAGAGAAAGTATTAAATCTGTTTTCTGTTTTACATCTTCTTTCTCTCTATTTAGCACTTCTTAGGCCACATCTGTCATACTACTTCCAGTTTTGGGCCCCCAACACAAAAAGGGAGTAAGTTCAATGGAGGACTGCCAAGATAAAACCATGAGAGATCTGTCCATTCATCACAGCTCACCCTGCTTTGATCAGGGAGTTTGACTCGATTGTCTCAGAAGGTCCTTCCAATCTGAATCATCCTCTTTTACTATATTATGATCCTGTGAATCAGTCCTTTGATCCACAGACTGACACTTTTCTAGGAATAAGCTCTAGGCAGTTCCAGTCACCCTGGGACAAAAGAATGAAGTTTAACTAGAAAAGACATAGGCAACAAGTGTGGTAATTTGCATTTATCAGTTAGATCTTACCTAAGTGAAAATAGGCTAGATCTCTTCAACAGGTGGAAAGGTTGTCTGAAAAGAGCTAGGAAAGCATGAACAGACAAAAATTGAACAGAAAATTATTTTCCAGCTATCATTAAAAAGGGAACACGTGGATTTCCAGATGGATGTTTTGAAAATAACAAATGCAAATGCTGATTTTAAAAATAGTGTTCAGTGTTGTGGGATGTTTTGGAGATCAAAAGTCTAGGGCGGTGGGTAAATGTACAGGGTACATAACCACAACCTTGAATGCAACATTTAGTATAAGAATCTCATTGTTTATAATTGCCTAAAGTTACAATATTAAGAGTATCTTTATAAAGAATAAATTTCTTTTCCTTATATTTTTTGCATTTACCTCTGCTAGAAGCTTTTCTTGAAGTATAATACTTAATGGCCATTTCTTCCATTCTCTGTCTGCACCCGCTTCTTGTACTCACTGTTGATGGATATGGAAAATAGATAGTGTGTGAGACTATGACCAGTTATGGTTGCTATGATCTTCAAGATCATTTAAATTAAAATATAGTCTTCTACGGAAGGAAGCAAATTAAAGAAAAGTTTTGCTGGCAGGTGATGTATATGGTAAATTTTCTGTCCAGTAAATCATAGACAAAGTGATTCCTTATCCACCTCTTCTCAGTTCCTTCTGCTAAAGAATTTGTCAGGAATTACATGGTACAACAAATCTTCTCAAGCAACACGTTGCTTTTTTTTTTGCAGAGAACAGGGTAAGAAGATATTTTTTTCTTATTTGAGTGTGTATATATGTCAGGTACAGTGGATTGTGTCAGCTTTACTGAGAGAAATCAAGAACTATCTTTGGGACTGTAGTTTCACAGTCCATTGGGTACCTTCTTATTGTTTACATCATTTTGACACAAACACAGAAATGGTAATAAACTAAGTTGGATGAGGAAATTCTTCTGTCTGAAATATAATTCACGGAAAAATACTTTTCACTAAACAAGTTCCACACTGCAAGCCACCATCCAGCTGCACAAACAGTTGGAGGAGGGAAAAAGTAGAAGAGAAGAACAAGTGGATGTTTGCCCAATAAGTGTCTGTAAATCATAAACCCACGTATGTACGTGATAACCCCAGGTGGACAGGGATCTGGTGGAATACGTTCTGTGACTCCTGTTTGATGGGATTAGTGCGTTAGTCTGCAGTTCCTTTCAGCCCCTCAGCATGGAGCCACGGTCTCTGCGAACAAGGTACAGCTACAGCTAAATGAGCCAATATTCATGTCCCTTACAGTGCTTGGCTTGACAACTGGGGCGTCTGGGGACGGACCAGCACGCCCAGGAGATCCTCGGGGAGCGCAAAATCCGCCTTCCCGCCTCGCGCTGGTTTCTGGTGCCCTCACAGTAACGGGGAATGCGGCCTGCGAGCTCTGAAACCTCCCCTCCCCGGCCGCCGCCCCAGCCGGAACCCGCACGGAGCAGTCACACGGTCACCGCATCACTAAGGATGGAAGAGACCTTCAAGGCCACCCAGCCCAAGCGCCGGGCCAGCAGCACCGCTGCAACCCCTAATCCACGAGCCGCACGGACACGGGTGTCTGCGGAGCGCGGGCAGGGCCGGTGACCCCACACGGCCCGCGCGCCCNCCCCGCGGAGCGGACGGGCGCTCGGCGGCCGGGCAGGGCAGGGGAGGTGCGGCGAGGCGCGGCGTTTCTTGCCCCGCGGGGTGCGGCACGGCCCGGGAGGTTGTGCGGGGCTCGGCCGGCGCCGCCCTGCGCCCACCTGCGCTCCGGGGACGGAGCGGCTCCGGGGAGCTCTCGGGGCTGCGGGCTGTGTCTGAAGCATCCAGGAGCCGTCTGACGGTATTGTCGGGATTTTGCACTGTTTTGGGGACTGTCCTACTGTGTGTGCGTCTCTCTACAAACGTGCTTGTGCGGAAACACGAAGTTAAGATCGAGTAAAGGCGGAGGCAGCAATCTGTAAAAGAAGCAAGCTGCGTGGCAAACGCTTGCCCTCCGCAGGGAGGGAGAGCTTTGGGCTTGTTTATACTATAGATGCTTTTCCCAGCTGGGACGAGTGTGCGAGGGGGAAGCAAAATCAACCTTAGAGAATTTAAAAAAAATCATTCAAGTACAAAAGCAAACTACAAGCTAAGTAAGCAAAGCTTATGGAAGTGAATTTAAGACAGCAGACTCTGCAAATGAAGAAATAAGTTTAAGAGCTTTTTTTCTGTTCAGTAAATTCTTCTAATATCTTAAGAGATGTTGCTTTACATAGACATTGTCTTGCAGCAATTTGAAAAACTGTTTTGGAAGGCTTGAAGATGGTGGGTATGAAATCAAAGTCTGAGCAAGGTCTTTAGTTACTTGTAATGCTGCAGCAAAGAACATAATCCTGGATTTGAGAATCGATAAAGACCATACTGTTCTTAATAATGGGTTTAACTGTGGCATGATATAGAAAATAAATATTTGGAAATGTCCTTTTTGAGCACTAGACCCTGTTGATTCAAGAGTCTCTTTCTGGTTGCCATGCACTTAGTCTTTCAAAACTTTAATGGGCTAGGAAGTTCATTGTGTCTCTTTCTAACTAATTCTAAGCACTTTTTATAGGAGTGTTGAGCCTTCTGGTTTTATACCTTGTTTAAAAATTTTGTCATGACATTGTGCAGCTACCTGCTATTCATAAGAGTATAACAGGGGAAGAATTCTAGTAAGAAACATATGGTAAACAATAAGGTCTTCAAACTTTAGTGCAGAGTTATTTTGCTTTATTTCTGGTAAGGCATATTTCCCACTGTTTTAAAGTAAGTTCAAGGTTCTAATCCTTGCGCTTCCTAATATTTTGTAGTCCTAAAATAGGGAAAATACACTTCGGTTGTGACATTTATTTCCTAATTACAGGCACAACTGTATAAGTTACTGATACATTTTAAGGTTTCTGTTAGAGAATAAGTGCATTGCACAAATCAGTCTAGATGACTTTGTGATGTCATTATTTATGTTTTGCATTTCAAAACTTGCAGTTCAAAAGCTGCAGTTGAGACTGTAGTCATCTTTGACAAATTGTTGTGACCCATATGGAGGCATGGTGGTATGAAGAACTTGCAAAGGTAATATGGAGTATGCGTGGAAGAATACAGATAATGCAAAAATTTTAAAATATCATGGGGCTATTGTTTTACTTACTGATTTTTTTTCAATTATTAATTATTCTCCCTTATAAGATATCTACAGTCTTCTTCCCCAGTTTCCACATTCTCAATGTTCTATTATACCAAATCTTGGACTCTTTGAGTAGCTCTGGCTGTTTAAAGGACCCATAACATGCAATAAACTTGTCATTTGTTCATCTCCTATGAGGAAAATCCCCACATAGCAAGAAAAATATAAGAAGGTCCTTGGTGAGTCCTAATGGTCCATTTAATTCAGTATTTTATTTGTAGCAGTGGTAATAGGAGAGTATAACTTAGGGAAAGCAGTGTTTCCTCTTCCTGCAGTCTGTGAATTAAAGTTGATGTGGCCAGTAAGAGTAACTTCACCAAGTCCTGGTGGTAACTGACATTATTTGTTTTATAAAGCAAAATATAGGCAGCACAAGAGGAGAAGTAAATACCAATATAATATTTGAATTACAGAAAGTGGCTACAAGAACTGTGAATTCCCCTATAGGGTATAGGCGATTCGGTGACATCCTATCACTCAGGCTAGCCATTATTTATGGTAGCAGCTGAGCTGCACTATGGGCACTGGAGAAAGACAGAAGCTTTTATGGTAATCTTTTCCCCACTGGCATCCTATAAGCACACCTTGACTGCACCCATTGGGGCCCTTTATTCCTTATCCTGTTATAGTACTGGTTGGAGAATTTGTTTTTTCTGGTATGTGTGGGATTAATTTGGTTATCAGTAAAGGACTGTAGAAATTTGCTGACGTTTTTATTTGTTGACAATATAATTTATTAGTTCTTGAGGCAGTTTCAAGTGTAGGAACTTGCCTCTTCCAGTTACTTCTTTGTTGGTGTTTTAATTTATGCTGATGACCTGACTGCACTGTTGTCTCTAAGTCTTCTCCTTACTTTTTTTCTCTTGGACTACTTTGCTTAATTGTATGTGGGAAACTCTGTGTAAGCAAACAAGTTGATAAATAGTGATTTTTAAGATCTTCATCAGTGATGAATCTTTTTTTTTTTTTTGTCTGGTATCTAATTTCCTATTTATTGATGGTAGAGGCTCTCAGAAGCAGTTGCAGTGGAAAAGGATTGATGTAATCTTTTTTTCTTTCCTTGGGCTGTATATTACAGGTCTTATATTGGTGAGGTAAATACAGCCTTTCCCCTACTTAATGAAGTTTTTTTTTCTTAATGCATCTACTGACTATAAATTTGCTTCAGGTTCAGGAACCTTTACCTACTTTCTAGCCAACGTGACCAGTTTGAACCCAGCTGCTCGGCATGTATGATATCTTGATTCAAATAACATTTCTTTATCTCTGATAATTGCCTCCCTGTTTCATTATTTTTTAAACCTCTGTATTTAAATGTTGAAATCCATCTCTCTGGAATGTGCTAACCAAACAAAATGCATGAATGACCAGTATAATGGTGTTAGGCCTCCTTCTGTGTTGACAATATCTTTCCTAGTGTGTTGTACATCTCTTCTGGCTACATCCTGTTGGTGGCTCATACTTTTCCCATGGTTTATTCCAACCAATGTTTGACTTATTTTGTAAGGGTTTTTTTTCCTCTTTTTCTCCTTTTGACTGTTTCCATTCTGCTTAAGGTACTATAGTTGTGTAGTATGTACTCAATTTCATGGTCTCTTAAAACCCAACACCTCTATCTGCATTTTTTTGAGGGGGGGGGGGGGGGGAAGAGGGACACAACACAGTGAGTTTATCTCATCCCTTTGAGTCATATGTTTCAAGATCTAGTTTGTTTCTGTCTTAGGTGTAATTGTTGACATTTACTTGTGCCGTTAGATAACATGCTCTGTAACCTCTTTCTTAATGAGACATAAATGGCCTAGTTTGTTGACAGTCTGAAACCTAATTCTTTGGTTTTAATCTTTTATTTTTCAATCTGGCTAAAGAATCATTTGGAGGTTTTATGTTAGAGTTGATTATTTTTAATTTTTTTACCCCACAGAGGTTAATCAAGGTCTAAGAGAACTAATTAATGCCACTATTTTCATTCTCCTAACTTTCTTTTCAAGTTGTTACCTATTGTCTGAAAATACCTGTGATAGAGTACTGATAATGATTGAGTGAAAGAGGATATGTCAGATCCAGGAGATCAATTTCATACATTGGTTTAGATTTCAGGAAAGAAAGATTGAGACTTCTGCTGTCAAGTGTGAGGTCAGTGTTGAGAAGAGCTCTTCTCGACACTAATCATTTGTTGCTAACCTAAGCACATCTTTTATACCTAACAGCTGGCTGTGAACAGGTATATAGTTGTAACCCATTGTGATTTCCCAGAGAATCAAGGGCAATCTTTTTACAGTTTAAGAGTTTCTTATTTTGGGGTTTATTGTGATGTTTACTTTTTGAGGTTTCTTTTGCCTTTATGGCTATTTGGGCACAAGTGGCTCTGAAGTGTCTGAAGAAACCTGTTAAACTGACTGCTCTGTAAAAATTCCTAGGGCAGAAAATCTCATGTTTTAGAACATCTCAAGAGTTGACCTGTTTTTCTAATAAAGTCAAGTTTTTCTTGCCCATGGGCATCTTTAACTACTAGTTCAAATTTGGAAAATTAGTAAGTTGATATACAGCTGGATGTCATCCCCACTTTGACTGTTCAACCTTTCTTATCCCAGCAAATCTATTAACAAATACAGTTGATTTTAAATATTACTTCGAGTTTCACAGCTAGAAAGAATTTGTTTTATTTAATTAAATTATTTTCCTACTTTCAGTTTATTTTCTTTGTGGTCTTTTTTGGGCTACAGATGCTGACATTTTTTTCTTCATAGATAAGTTTTTGGTAGATGAAGGAGTATTTATGTTATTTCTTATATCTGCCTTAGAAATGTACTTTATAGTAATTATGATTTAATTTATATTTATCTTAACATCCAAATCAGCCAACTATAGTATAAAAAGTTGATATAATTAAAATACTAACTTTATAATGTGTGCATTATAATTCCAGACAGGGATTTGCACTGTTATAGTCTAAATTTATTACAATCTAATATGTATCTGAAGCATATGTTAGAATGGAATTGCATAGATAAAATATTGTGATCATGATACTAAAAAATACATGTGATATGTTTCTTGGCATATCAACTATTTGCTGACAGACCAAAAAATCATCAAGTGGCCGTGTGGAGTTAGCTACCTGCCAGGTTAAATCATAACTGGGGCGCTTTAACATTGACTACATTCAAATTTTATACAAGTAGTGATTATGAAACTGAGACAAGTATTTCAATATAGACATAGTTTTATGAATAAGATTATAATTTTTCTCTGTAAATATACTGTGTGCCCTTTTTGTCTTTTTTGACCAAGGACACAATTGGAGATATTTAACTTTGCCATTTCTTATATCTATTCTCCATAGAATTAGAATGGCATCTGCTAAGCCATAGTAAAATTGGTGCTATAAATATGTATAAACTTATAATTTTTTTCTGAAGAGATGTCAATTTATTTTCTTGGAAAAAGACTATAAAGCTTCAGTGAATTTATTTTTAAAATCCAATTATGGAACATCCTTAAGATACATGATCAAGTCCAAGCCACTGCTATTATTGGTAGCTAAAGCTTAATCTCCTCTATAAACTGATAAAAGTCAATCTTAAAAGTAGCTTGTGAGAAGGTTGTGTGAAAGTCTCAGCCCAATGTAGATCTGGTGGTGATGATAGTGTTGTACATCTGTTACTAACAGCTTATTCTAATCACTGTGAGGTGGCCTGCTTGTTCTGTATGTCATCCTGTCCTGATAAATCCATACAGCTTGTTGGGAAACAGCAAGTGAGGGAAAAAATAGAAAAGGACAACTATGTAGAGCCCTGCTATGTTTGTGCCATTAGTATCTTGGTAGGAGTTGGGGAAGTCTAGGGAAATCATTCTTGCCTGATCTTGTATGACATAAGATTGCTGAGGTATAGGTTTGCTGTGTCATTAACATATGACTGGTTCTTGCACAGCTTTACTCTAAACATTGTATTTTAGGATTTACTTTAGGATACTTGGCATCATTACATGCTTTATGTTCTCAGTGTAAAGATGCTTAAAGTGATAGTTAATAAATAAAACCTGAGGATTTAACTGACTTCTTTACTATAGATGTTGGTGTTATGAATTTGCATAATGGCATATAAATTATAAAAGTAATGAATTTCTATACTTTTGTAATTTAAGGAAACTTTTAAGTATTTTGTTCTTGGGTTATTTGTTGTGTATTTTTGTTATGAAGACATTCCTGTAATGAGTTTTGTGTCTTCAGTGCAAAATCACAGCATGTTAATCTTTAGTAATTCAGTAGTTAAGGTGGATAATTTTTAGAGTTATGATGGGACATATTATGAAATTATGTCTATATGGATTGGCAGGAAGT
The DNA here is from genome assembly GCA_013398275.1 of Promerops cafer. Lineage (NCBI taxonomy): Eukaryota > Metazoa > Chordata > Aves > Passeriformes > Nectariniidae > Promerops > Promerops cafer. Next base: position 304,437 of record VZSE01007455.1, read on the forward strand.
TTTCTCACAGACCTGAGTGGAGCAAAAATAAAAAATTCTGAGGTAAAAAATTGAACTAATTGAAAATAATTCTTAATTTTGAAACATATATAATGCTACTGATTTATGGCAAGAATATATCAGATGTGACTTTTTTATACAGACAAATGTCTAAATATTTCTGTATATTTTAGCTAAGCAGAAAAGAAACAGTGGTTAAAGATGTATTTGGAAAAAAAAGTGCATGGTTGATTTGTCGCAGTATATCAACTTCAAATTATTAATTAATAGCAAATTTGGCAGTCCAGGTGGAAGATCAAAATAAAGGTTTCTTACCTCTCATCCATTTCTGAAAATCTTTATTCATAACTGAAGTGCATTTCTGACTTCTGATATTGCCAGATAACATGGGAGAATAGCATCAGTTTGCTCATTCTGATGCAATATAGGACATTATTTTCAGATGTAATCTTTTATCCTCTGTTTTCTAGGTAAATTATAGATGTATGTTATACTTAGGTACAGTTTTTTTAGTGTACACTGGAGATTGAGGCCACTATACTCTCCAGCATATTCTTCCAGATTCTTAAGGTCATGTCTTTTGTAAAGAGCAAGGTAGTAGCTTGGTCTTATAATAAACAGATATCTGCACTGGAATGTCCAGAAGATCAACTTTCATATGAAATACAAAGAGAAAATAACCACTGATTTTTCTAATGATTTTTTGGGCGGGGGAGTGGGGTTGTTGGTTGTATTTGGTGTCTTGTAATTCCTGACCATTGTAGTGCTGAACTTTAACAATACATTGTGATGTTCATATGCTAAAGCATCATAATTTTCAACATCCCTTCCACTTTTTCCTTCTGACTGTTTTAGGGTTTTTGTATTTATGCCTAGTCAATCTTAAATGAGCTAAAATGAGAGTACCTAGTTCCAAAGGGAGGATTGTGAAGTGTCTGCAGCACAAGTTTGATCATATAATCATAGTATATCTCAAGTTTGAAGGGGTCTGTAAGGATCATTGAGTCCAACATCCTGCTCCTCACTAAACCACAAGAGTATTTTCCAGATGTTCAGTGAAATCTGAATGGTTTTGGTGTCATGAAAGCTTCAGGAGGAACCTGTCCCAGTGACTGACCACCCTCTCAGTGAAGAATCTTTTCATAATGTCTAACCTGAACATGCCCTGACAGAGTTTCATGCCATTTTCTTGTGTCAGCTCAAAAATTAAACAATTGTTCCTGCATCAAACGAATAAGATGTTTTGTCTTTCTTTATTCCTTCTAGAATATTGTAAACAAATTTATTGGGCAATATATTGTAAGACTGTATATGCCTTGAAGATGTCTCCTTTGGTCTGATGTATTATAGTACATTTTGTTGTCCTTAAATTGAGATCAAAGAACACTTAACTGGAGGTACCAACTGGACTTTAGGTTAAGAGCATACTAAGTTACTTATAAAACATTTAATAATATTAACATTCATTACAACAATTTCAGGGATGTAACGCTTTGAGGTTTTTAATATTTGTATTATAATATTTAGTACACATAGTTTTATTCATCCTACACATACATTTTGTTATACCTGTATGTCATGGTTTAACCCCAACCAACAGCCAAGCCCCACTCACCCACTCAGCTACTCTCTCACTTCCCCACCAGGGTCAGGGAGAGAATCTGCAGGGTAAAAGCCAGAGAACTCATGGGTTGAGATAAAGACTGTTTAATAGGGAAATCAAAAGCCGAGCACACAAGCAAAGCTAAACAAGGAATGAATTTACTGCTTCCCAGGGTTAGGTAGGTGCTCCGCCATCTCCAGGAGAGCAGGGCCCCATCAGAGGTTACTTGGGAAGACAAACACCATCACTCTGAATGTCTCCCCACTCTCCTTCTTCCCCTCGCTTTATGTACTTAGCATGATGTAGTATGGTCCGGAATATCCCTTTGGTCAACTGGGGTCAGCTGTCCCAGCTTGAATTTCCTTACAGCCTCACATGCACTCCCAGAAAATGCCTTGGCTCTGTGTAATCTATATTAATTATAATCTCTGTGTTGTCAATTCTGTTCAGCACAAACCTAAGACACATCCCCTTACCAGCCACTGGGAAGAAAATTAACTCTACCCTAGCCAACACCAGTACACTATAGTATAATAGTTCTCCCAGCATTTGGAGATGAATGATGAAAGAGGGGAAAACATATAATTGCATTTGCAGTCTTTCTTGTCTTTATTTTTCATGTATAATTTAACACCAAACTTCTTAATTTATTTATAGGTAATTTTAACAGATATTTTTAAGCAGTTTAAGTTCCCATCTGCTATCCTGAGAAGATTTTAATTACATCTGTACTTTTGAGTTGAAGATATTTACCAGTTTATTGAAAGGATAATACAGTATCCCTTTTAGTCCATGCTTCCCTGTTAAAACTAAAACTAAATGTGAGTCACAGTGTTTGTCTTGAGAGACTGATTACTCTGAGAGGTTGGTATTGAGACTAGTAAATTCAGATCACATAGATGGTGGAGCAGCTACAGGCTGTTGTGGTTTGACACTGGCCGAACTCCAGGCACCCACGAAAGCCACTTACTCACCCTCCCCTGCCACAGCTGGGCAGAGGAGAGAAAAATTAATGATATGTTCATGAGTTAAGGACTGGGAGAAAAAACAAAACTCCAAGGGCAAAACAGGCTCAACTTAAAGGTACAAAGTGAACTTATTACTAACAAAATCAGAAGAGGATAATGAGAAGTAGAATAAGCCCTTAAAAACATCCATTCTTCCCCCAGCCCCTCCTTTCCACCAACAGCGCAGGGAGCCAGGGCATGGGGGTTTGGTCAGTTCGTCAGTTCGTTTTCTTCCTCTGCACAGGGACAGGAGTCCTTCCCCTACAATGCCATGGGAACCCTCNCTGAACTTTAACAATACATTGTGATGTTCATATGCTAAAGCATCATAATTTTCAACATCCCTTCCACTTTTTCCTTCTGACTGTTTTAGGGTTTTTGTATTTATGCCTAGTCAATCTTAAATGAGCTAAAATGAGAGTACCTAGTTCCAAAGGGAGGATTGTGAAGTGTCTGCAGCACAAGTTTGATCATATAATCATAGTATATCTCAAGTTTGAAGGGGTCTGTAAGGATCATTGAGTCCAACATCCTGCTCCTCACTAAACCACAAGAGTATTTTCCAGATGTTCAGTGAAATCTGAATGGTTTTGGTGTCATGAAAGCTTCAGGAGGAACCTGTCCCAGTGACTGACCACCCTCTCAGTGAAGAATCTTTTCATAATGTCTAACCTGAACATGCCCTGACAGAGTTTCATGCCATTTTCTTGTGTCAGCTCAAAAATTAAACAATTGTTCCTGCATCAAACGAATAAGATGTTTTGTCTTTCTTTATTCCTTCTAGAATATTGTAAACAAATTTATTGGGCAATATATTGTAAGACTGTATATGCCTTGAAGATGTCTCCTTTGGTCTGATGTATTATAGTACATTTTGTTGTCCTTAAATTGAGATCAAAGAACACTTAACTGGAGGTACCAACTGGACTTTAGGTTAAGAGCATACTAAGTTACTTATAAAACATTTAATAATATTAACATTCATTACAACAATTTCAGGGATGTAACGCTTTGAGGTTTTTAATATTTGTATTATAATATTTAGTACACATAGTTTTATTCATCCTACACATACATTTTGTTATACCTGTATGTCATGGTTTAACCCCAACCAACAGCCAAGCCCCACTCACCCACTCAGCTACTCTCTCACTTCCCCACCAGGATCAGGGAGAGAATCTGCAGGGTAAAAGCCAGAGAACTCATGGGTTGAGATAAAGACTGTTTAATAGGGAAATCAAAAGCCGAGCACACAAGCAAAGCTAAACAAGGAATGAATTTACTGCTTCCCAGGGTTAGGTAGGTGCTCCGCCATCTCCAGGAGAGCAGGGCCCCATCAGAGGTTACTTGGGAAGACAAACACCATCACTCTGAATGTCTCCCCACTCTCCTTCTTCCCCTCGCTTTATGTACTTAGCATGATGTAGTATGGTCCGGAATATCCCTTTGGTCAACTGGGGTCAGCTGTCCCAGCTTGAATTTCCTTACAGCCTCACATGCACTCCCAGAAAATGCCTTGGCTCTGTGTAATCTATATTAATTATAATCTCTGTGTTGTCAATTCTGTTCAGCACAAACCTAAGACACATCCCCTTACCAGCCACTGGGAAGAAAATTAACTCTACCCTAGCCAACACCAGTACACTATAGTATAATAGTTCTCCCAGCATTTGGAGATGAATGATGAAAGAGGGGAAAACATATAATTGCATTTGCAGTCTTTCTTGTCTTTATTTTTCATGTATAATTTAACACCAAACTTCTTAATTTATTTATAGGTAATTTTAACAGATATTTTTAAGCAGTTTAAGTTCCCATCTGCTATCCTGAGAAGATTTTAATTACATCTGTACTTTTGAGTTGAAGATATTTACCAGTTTATTGAAAGGATAATACAGTATCCCTTTTAGTCCATGCTTCCCTGTTAAAACTAAAACTAAATGTGAGTCACAGTGTTTGTCTTGAGAGACTGATTACTCTGAGAGGTTGGTATTGAGACTAGTAAATTCAGATCACATAGATGGTGGAGCAGCTACAGGCTGTTGTGGTTTGACACTGGCCGAACTCCAGGCACCCACGAAAGCCACTTACTCACCCTCCCCTGCCACAGCTGGGCAGAGGAGAGAAAAATTAATGATATGTTCATGAGTTAAGGACTGGGAGAAAAAACAAAACTCCAAGGGCAAAACAGGCTCAACTTAAAGGTACAAAGTGAACTTATTACTAACAAAATCAGAAGAGGATAATGAGAAGTAGAATAAGCCCTTAAAAACATCCATTCTTCCCCCAGCCCCTCCTTTCCACCAACAGCGCAGGGAGCCAGGGCATGGGGGTTTGGTCAGTTCGTCAGTTCGTTTTCTTCCTCTGCACAGGGACAGGAGTCCTTCCCCTACAATGCCATGGGAACCCTC
>VZSE01007455.1:310099-401963 GCA_013398275.1 Promerops cafer
GGCCTGCAGAGGAATCTGGAGCAGCTCCTCCCGTCCTTCTCCACTGACCTTGGTGTCTCCATGTTGTTTCCCTCACATGTTCTCACCTCATCCTCCTCCTCTCTGACTAGAAAAAAGTGTGCACTTTGTTTTGATTTCCTTCTTAAATATCTTATCACAGAGGCATTACTGACCTCTCTCATTGGCCCAGCTTTGGCCAGCAGCATGTCCATCCTCAGAGCCGTCAGGAGTTGTACCAGGCACAGTGGAAGCTTCCAGCAGCTTCTCACAGAAGCCTCCTCTGTGGCCCCTCCACCCCAGTACCAAAAACCAGTTTGTGCAAAATCAATACACAGGCGTAAAAGAGAAACAAGTTTACATAGATAGTGGAACAGCTACAGGCATAAAAGAGAAACAAGTTTGTTACTATTGAACTACTTGTAATTCTTTGATCAAGATTCTCCGTGATACTATGTGTCCTTCTAAAACAGAACGCCCTGAAAGCAAAGACTTTCCTCAATGGGCAAGTATTAATTTGCTTGAAACCATGATTTTCATGTGTAACAAGAAGTAATAATGTGGATATGTTTTAACAATTTGTAAAATTTTTTGTTCACAGTAACATTTTTATTGTTTACTCATAGACCATGATTATGGTCAGGGATTCATCAGCCCTGGGATTCGCGGTGACTGAATTAGTCCTGTTTCTCATACAGTTTATGAGACCATGAAATTTTGTGCACTTTACATAGTTAATGTTTGAGCTGAAATCTCAAAGGGCAAGTAATCTGAAAAATTCCAGCAGTATTGTAGAAAGTTCTTCCATATAATCTTGTATCTGTGTCCATTTACATGGACGACTGTATAGCTACAAAAATTCTGATAATCTTGGAATGCTGCTTCCTGTTACTGGGTGTCTTGATTTAAATATTTATGGTTTTACGTCTGTGGTTTGTATTTTTGAGTAGGAGGTGGGGAACCAAAAGTATTGCTGCTTTTCTTTATTCCCTAGGAGAATGTCACCTGCCTATACAGTATCCTTAATGGAAACTATACATTCTGGGGTAGGACAGGTAATGAATTGCTCTGTGGAAATGGTAAGCAATGTCGACCAGTTAGTAGCTGGTACTTCCAGCTATTCCTTTCCTACATTGCTTCGTTTATTTCTTGATTAAACAATGGACTTCCCTGTTTAGTTTTTGCATTTATTATATTACAAACTGTGGGGAACAGCTTGTTAAGTTGGTATAGAAAGGCAGAGGTTGTCTGGATCCTAGGTTTTTAAGTAACTGGGGGTTTTTTTGGTCTGCACAATCTCTGTTGAGGATTTGATAGTTGCTGTAACCATGCAGTCAGGAAGATTGTATAATAAGGTCTTCTGAACAGCACAGCTGATGAAGTATATTGCTGCAGTACTGAAATGTAGTAGTACAGCTTTTATTCCTTTTTAGCTTTCATTTCGACTGGCATAATGCACTATGAAATCTAATGTGAAACTTGGAAGCATACCAGAAAAGGATACTACCTGTGTAAGGAATAAATGCTGTCAGATATTTGAAACTCTTCTGAGGAAGAGAAAAGAAGCAGATCCATTCCGATGAATTAGTTAAATTAGGCTTTTTACATTTTTCAGCCAGCGCTGGTGGCTGCAGCTGAGCCCTTTAGGCTCTGCTGGCTGTGAACAATGGAGTTGCAGATTTATTTTTTTTCCCTCTTAAAAAAAAAAAAAGTGTTAAACCGACGCTTGGTATTTGCGATAATTTTGGCCCCTCCTACTGTGCCAATTGAAACCACTCCCTACATAACCAAAACAAATCATTCCCCATGATTCTGAGGGTATTTTACATTTCAGTACAAGCTTTTGTGCACTGAACTACATTTTTTAGACAGCACATTTAAAAAGAAAAGGAAAGTAATCTTTTAGGAGACCGATAAGAATAACTCAAACAGAACCTCATTTTCAGAGCTCAGAAAGCACAGCAAAATCAATCTTGAAGCACTAACCTGCTTTAATGTTAAATACTGGAATATATAACCTAATAATTATTTTATTATCGATTTCTGTTTTCCCTTAGAAAATCCAGTAGGTAGAACATTTAAATTGCTGTTAAAAGTATTTCAGATTATATATTTATTAATTTAAAACTTATTAATCTCAAATCATACCACAGACTTCAGATCTGATCTTTGAGTAGCTTGTAGTGTTGCATAGATTTTAGCATAGGATTTATTGCACTTATATGTGTTCAGGTTCTGTATCTTTTATTTCAACTGTGCCTTCTTTCATGGCTTGGATGACTTGTATTTCCCACTGGTTTGATGAAGATGATTGGTATGAAGGACAACAAAGAGTAAGAATTGTTTACAGTAATAATTTTCTCTTTTACTACTTTTATATTTATTTTCTTTAAGCTGCTCTTTATTATTATATTGATAGTATCAAAAGCAGTATTTCTGTAGTGGTATAGGAAGAGATTTTTAGTAGTTTTTGTAAGGTCTTGAATCATAAATAAAGCATATCCAAAATGAGTTTTTTTTAAATTAATGTTGCTAGCTGGATAAAAGGTACTCGAAGTGTGACAACCACCTACTTGCATTTTATAGGTTGCATAATTTAACAAGTTGTAATTTCTTAATATGCAATGAGATGGAAAGCAAAGATTTCATTTTATTGTATTAGAAGGAATTAATATACCATGCATGGAGTAAAATAAAATAGTTATAATTAGTAATAGGGTAAACCAAAAATATTTGAGAGAGATTGAATTCACCTAGGGTCATTTCCTAGTTGTATCTTGGATAGCTTTATATTTTTATTGACATTTTTCTGAGGAGGAGTTGTTACTATAGCAACATTTGCACGATAACTTGGATTTTTTTTTTTTTTAGCATTTATTAGCTGCATGTCTACAGCTGCTTTCATAGATTTATGGTGGGAAATTAATATAAGTCATGTTTATTTCACTGTATTAATCTCTTTTGTGGTACTTTATATTTCTGTGATTTCTTTTTCTTGTTTTCAGACTATATGGTCAGCTAATGAATCAGAATGCAGGAGATGCTACTGAAAGCAGCTGCTTTGTATTGTATTATTGTGTATTACTTGATAACACCAGCTATATGCTTATAATTATAAAAACCCAGCAGGTATTAATACTGTTCCACTGTTCTCATTTTACATGTCACTCATGATATGGATGCTTCAGATGTAGAACTACCTTTTAATAGCTGTTATCATGGATTCAGATGTGAGATGTGTCAAGAGGTAACTTTATCTGAAATCAGAACAGTATCTCTGGGTTGGAAGATGAAAACAGAATCTCATGCAGACTCTTAGATGCTTCATACTGTGATCAGACATGGTTGTATACATATCTCTGTGTATTACATTAGCTGCAAACTGTGATTAAGCAATACTCTATAGATTATGGCTTTGTTATCACAGCTAGATGGTTTTATATTGATTAAGTGTGTAGTCCAACATTGCTGGTGATGTACTGTTAGAAATATCAGCATTTCTCCACACTTGGTTTCAAACCTAGTCTGGCTCTTTAGAGTATCTTGTTAAAGTAGCACAATAAAGGATATTCTAGTTAAATGTACAAGTAGTGTAGTCAAGACAGTCAAAACCACTACTTTGTAAGACTTACTATGTTACGATTTTTTTAATGTTATTGCCTTATGTTTTCTAAGCAGGGTATTTATCTTGGATTAATATATTTGGGTTTCATTTCAAGTGTTTGTTTCTGTAAAACAGTCTCAGGCTGTGATTTCAGGTTTCAAACTTTAAGGAAATGTGTGCAGCTTCTTCCCTTGTGAAGCCAGAGATCCTGTAGTTAAATTAGTTCTGGTATTGATTTGGGTCCAAGTTTATTGTGGAGGTTTAAAATGGCTGTGAACACTAGTAGAACACTTGTTCATTTCAAATAATCTTTTAAATCAGGGCATTCTTTTCCTGGTCAGTGTCTGGATAAGTGAATGCACATTTTGAACACTTGCTAGGTTGTCATAGGTTAGGAAATGTCATCTGCAAATTCTGGTTACAAGAGTCTAGCCAAAGCTTCTGGTATTTTTGAGGAATCTTGTTGAAATTCAAAACCTTGTCCAAGGCACCCTCTTCCTGACTATGGTTAACCTTCTCATTATCTGGGAGTTATACATGGCCTGTGTGCCATGAATTGTGTACAAAATTAGAAAAAACTTTTCCAGTTTTTGCAAACTATCTATACTGCTTAGTGGTAAACTAGCAACCAGCCTGGAACTTTAATAAGCAGTAGACTACCTTGGTAGAATTCTCCTGGAAAGTATGAAGGGCTTCACTTGTGTAGAGAAGTACATGTGTAAACCTAGATAGTTATTCTACATTGTTCTACATTGTGACTGTCACTACTAATATAGTCAGACTTCGTTCATCTTTTGCCCAGAAGCGATTGCTTGAGTAGTGTGTATTGTCTCAGGATACAGGGACTATTCAGAGACCTGCATTTGTAACTGCAGTTTAGTAAGCCATGTCAAGACTGCAAATTTGTTAGCATTTTGCAGTACTCCAAAGTAGGAAGAACTTCTGTTCGTTCTGTCAAACTTTTCGTATTGTTAGTTGTCTGTTGGCTTTTAAGCTGCCTATACACCAAAGTATTTCCAAATATACCAGAGTATTTCCAATTACCCTTATTTCATGGGTCAGGACAAATTAATGAGAATTTAATTTCTTATCATGGCTATAATGTGCTTGGTATTTCCCAGCCCCACTGGAAGAACACCAATGCTAATTATGTTTGTGTTTTTACATGAGTCTCAATGCTATTGAGGCAGACATTGTCAGTTAGAAGCCATTTTCTGCTCTTTCTTGCAGTCATGCCAAGATTTCTTCATAATTTTGAAGACCTTAATCCTTTTAGCAAGATAAAATGATTGTCCATTATCTGGTGCTTCTAACTAGTCCCATTGGATAGGGCAATGAATTTGAAACTCTGTGGGTCACAGGGGACATTTTTACCTCCGATGGATTCCCTCCCAAAGATGGGTAAATATGCCCAATGTCTTTAAGGAGAGATAATGTGATAGAATGTCTTTATATCACTAAAGATCTTACTAATTATTATGTTATCATTGATTTGCTGACAAAAATACTGGTACCTTGGGACAATAGTCTGGATGAGATATAACAGTTTTATATGTCAAATATACAGGACTGACAGTAAGCTTTCCACACAAGAAAATATACAAACCTGATGGGAGGATAATGACAACAGAGTGAACAGAAGCAGGGCACACCAGCACTTTACTGCTTGTAGCTGTTAAGAAGCAATGCTTTGTACAGAAGCATATTGATTAACATCAGGCTACTATATATCCACTTTTGTATGCATGCCATATTCATATGGACTCATTTGGATAAGTCATACACCACGTGGACCACAATCAAAGCACATGCGAGCATCTGTTGTTGTTTGTGCTTGATGGTTAGACATTTATGGATACTGATGATATGCAAGGACTGTATTGATAATGAAAGTGTTAAGTGATGGGTTTAAAGAGCTATTATTATTCTGCAAGTGTTATCGTAGTGCAATTGGGAAATACAGCAAGCAATGAAACATTCCGAGTAGCTGAAGCAGAGAAAAAGGAGTGAGATTAAAATTAAAATGGTGCCTGTTAAAGAGCTGCAGTTGCCAGGCTACTGACACTGCAGTTTTGTGTGTGGTGTGACACAACACTCAGTCTTTTCTCCTGCATCCTGTAGTAACTGCATTATTCTGTGAACATCAGGGTTTAGTTCCCCCATCTGTCAAGTAAAGTGATTTCATTCTACAATCAGAAAAGTATTTTCCATTTTTGGGACCAGCAAGGTATTGGAAAAAACATGGAAATTCTAAAGTGCTTTGCAAAAAATGATACCTATGCTAAGGTAGGGATTATTAGGCATTCATCTTTAAGTTATTGATATAAAGCCATGGTATGTATCTAGTCAATTCAGTTGTTATTTTTAAATAACATTTAATATATACAAATTTGAGTTTTATGTGGTTGGTTGTTGGGGCTTTTTCTATATTAAGCAACAAGGAAGGACCTAGAATGTTGCTGCTTCTGCCAATTGAAAAGAAAGGGTTTTGTTGTCCTTCCTCTTTCCTTCATCTCCTTGGAAACTGTGAGCACACACTGCTAGCTTTCCCAATGTAGTATAAGTTTTTTACATGCACAGGGCTTTTTTTTTTTATTGCATACTTAAGATTCAAATATAATTACTTGTACGTCCCTTATTTCCAAATAAAATGCTTTTTTACAAAGTATAAAAAATCTCCATTATATTAAAATGCTTCATGTGTGAAAGCATACATATTTTCAGTTATGCTGCATTTCTACATTTTTGTCATTTTGCTCATGCTGTTCTGATGAATACTTCTTTCTCTTTTATACTCTCCTTATTCTGTTAATTATGCCTAACAGAAATCTATAATGCTTGAAAAGATGTGCAGGAAACTGCTTTAAGACATGATACCTACGAGAGAGCAAATCAGTATTCCACACAATTGTCGTTTCTTCTTCTAGATACTGTCATACTGAATTTCAAGGTAGATGCTGCCTCTTGTAAAATGGTATATAATTACAAAGAACAGGAAATAATAACAAGTTTTGAACAATAAATATTAGTAAATAAAATGCAAATTATTTTCTGTAATAAAGATCAGAATATTTTATATGTGTAACTTCTTTGCATATACATCAATAGGGGAAATCCAGTCAAAGTTTAAGAATACTTATTAAGCATGAATTCTTAAATCAGTGAAATAATGATATATTACAGAGCAACATTTTTCATCTAAAATTGAAAAATTTCATCTATTAGCACCATTTTTATAGAGATTACTGCAGAATCCTTCAAGAAAAATCTGTTGTTACCCTGAAAGAAAAATCTGTGGAATTCTGTTTTAGCATCTGTAAGAGATCTTAACTTTATGATTAATTTTACCTGTAATCAAGCTGCAAATAAAACAAGACTAAAGTCATATTTTCTTACAGATTAAAACTTCATCAAATCAGGAATTCCTAGCTCCCATATGAGAAGGTAAAAAAGATTATCTGTACAAAGTGAGAAAAATCTTTTATTTTTATGAAGTAAGTGCTTGTGTAGTCTTAGGTTCTATATAGTTGTTGACTTTTTATCAATCTTACATTGATGGTTTTCAGGTGGTAAACCTGCAAACTAAACCTATGATAATCTAATATTTTACAGCTAATTCTCTCCTACTTCACCATGGCTTTTTTTAACGTTTCTTATCAGTTTGCTGACACTCCTAGAGTTTTAACCATTGTTTTCCCTGGAATCAAAAGCAGAACCCAAAATTTCTAGTTCCAGTTATTCTGTGCTTTCATAAAATAGTTATCTAATCAGCTGGGGGACTTTAATTTCAGTAAAAGTGATTGTTAATGGTGCCAGTTATTCTTTCATGGGAACTAGAAGGAGTCTGTTCTGAATGCCCCAAATTCTCTGCATATGTGTTTTACACTTTAATTGCACAGAAGGAACCTCTGGAATTTGTAATTTTACTGAACAGTAAAAGAACATTAAGTAGCAAAATTAGAAATTTGGAGGCTATTTTTGCCACTTGATGATGTTGATTCTTTAAATAATTAGACAAATTTCTCTCTGGGGGACTCATATCATTTTGAACATGAGATGGATTGCAAGATGATGCAATTTATAGAAATGTTCTCTCTGGAATCTCTAATTTGCCACAGAAGTTGGAAGAATAAACATTATTGACAGACAGAAAGGAAGTCTTAATAGCCAAAGCCCTAGTCTGCAACAAAGCTGTATCTTGTAACTTGTTTTTCTGTATATTTTTGTTCTGTTGCAGTCTCTTTTACCAAATTTTTCAAAGGTTGTGTGTGAGCATTTCATTTCCTTCAGTCATTTGGTACTCACTCAGAATGTTTAAGTGCTTTAACTAGGGTCAATGACATGTTTGAGATGATCAATCTAAAACATTCAACTGATCCTGATCTTCTGCTAAAGAAGCCCCCCAAATAAGTCACTCTCAATTTTTTTCTTTTTTTCCTGCTTTCCAAAGTGAGGGAAACACGATATTATGAAATTTGCTACCTGTAATTATTCATTACTGTTTACCTGCCAAGCAGATACACCAAGCAGAGGAGAAAAACTAAAAATAAAATTAATCATTTAATTTTATTTTTATCCCTAGTACAAATGCATTCAAATAAAATTTTGATAATATTTAGGCAACCAGTTTTTAGTTGATAGTTACCAATTGGTTCCTCTGGGTACTGTAGATCACTACTGCAACGCCTATATAAAGTTTGTTCTGTATGTGCCTTAATACTACTGTCATCCAGAAAAATATTTCCCCCTCTATACATTTGGCATCAAGTAGGTCAAGACTGATCTACAGCAACATATCTGTGCTAAACTGTTACACAGCAATGCATTGAATAACCAACCCTTGTACTTCATCCACAGTTGCTCCCTCAAAATACTTGATTGCTTTTGAAGTCTCATTTCTCATTAATTCCCTTTCTTTTGTGGAGCTTGAAATGGTACCTAACACTTGGTAAATTTAACGTAGCTCTCCTTCTCTGTCAGGATTATAGTCTTAGCTCTTTGACTTAAAGATGTCATTCTCCATATTCCATGTAATATTTTTCCACCTAATGTCCCTCAGTCCATTAATCTATCCACAGCATAAATGTGACCCTGAGACACTCTGTTACTAGGTAACATGTTGACATTTTCCTGAATGAGATGGGTGCTAGGTAAATAATTCTTCTGGCCCAGCAAAGCATTTCTTGCATTTTTATGTTGAAGTCAGTTTTCTCACTGTGAGCACAGCTGGTACTGTGAGACTTGTTTTGGGCATAGAAAGCACAGTTTCCTGTACAGTAATTTTACCCTAAGCTTTGCTTTTGATTTTTCACAGCTTACTTCAACTTTTTTTGTTAAACAGTAATTATTAAGAAAATTTAGAAAGCTTCTCCAGAAAGGATGATAATAAGGAGGATAATATGATAAAGAGTTTATCTATGCAAGTGGTTTGAAGACCTTTCTACATGTTGGTTTTACTTAAGACTATTAGTATATGGTTTATTTTGTCTGGCTGTCAGTGGGAGATGAATGGGAGAGCAGAGGAGACATTAAACTGTAATAAAGTGTTCAACCAGACCACAGAAGAAAATGAACATGATGAACAGTTTCAGCTAGCAGAAATCAAGAACTATTCAAGTTTTTATGGGCTGCACCACCCCCTCCACCCCTTTTCTTCCAAATGGATTGTTGTGAATGGTGTTAGGCACCCTTTCTTGTGCGGCACTGAAGCCTCTGAACATCTACTTGTCTTTATTTCAGATATATTCATTTGTACCTTAGGCAAGTTATATTTTTAAAGTAGACATGTATAAATTATTATGGGAACAAAAATGTATTGTTCTATTCTTTAATATTCTGTCATCTTGGAGTCTAACGAATTTCTGTTTTAAAGGCAAAAATGTCACATGTGAAACAAGTGGGACTTTTAGCTGCTGGATGTCAGCCATGGAACAAAGATATATGTGCCGCTAGTGGGGACAGATTTGCCTACTGTGCTACCCTAGCTGTTTATATTTATCAGGTAAGATTATTTTTATCAGATTAGTTACACTTTTACATTGTTGTTGATCTCACTTTGAACCCTTTCAACAAATGTTTCTGCAATGCTTTTGCAAGTATAGTTGCTGCTCAGATGTCTATGTAAAGCTCGATATTCCATTCCAGATACCCCTGAAGTTATATGTGTCAAAAATTATTTTTAGAAGACAAGCTTACAGTGCAGCAAACATTTGAGATGAGTGAAGTTCAGTGATAGAAGACTGAGGGACAAGAGTGAGAGTTCTGAGGGAGAAATGAAGTAATTCCACAATTCCATTTGAAGCTATAGTATAAAATAGTCTTCTGCACAGTTGATTAAAATGGTTCAAAGTTGTGGATTCAGTGACCCACCTTTATTTAATTTGGAGCCCGAACTCCTGAGCACTGTGGTCTTCTGAAGTTTGCAGTTGTTGTACATCAACACCTAACTAAAAAATAGAAATGCTGTGACATAGAATTTTCAGATTGAGAAATATGTGAGGAAATAAAGGATGTACTTACTTTAATTTTAAGAGTTATACAGGTAGTAGGATTAAAATGAACATTTACTGTGTCATGTTCGGGCATTTTTTTAATATATTTTTTTAACTGTACTAAGTAATCTAAAAAATGAGAAGGATTTCAAACTAATTTTTATATTCTGTCCTGTCTAATCCCCTTAGAGATTACTAAATTATGGTTACCATGCCTATAAATAAAGCATTTTAGGATTGTTTGAGTACACTTCTAAATGAAATATAAAAATTTATAAGTGACAGGAAGATAGACATAAAACTGTTTTTTGGATAGTTGGGTATCGGACAACCTTTCTTTCCAAGTCAAATGTATGAGAATTTATTTTATTAAGATGTGAGGTACTGGCAATAATTAAGTGCACTATAAATTCTTCTATAAGTCTCATACTGTTATATGAAGTGTTCTCCAACCCAGAGATATTTAAAGTAAGTTTACAAAAAATGTATTTCTAAAATGAATTTTACTATTTGTTTAGCTGGATCACCGATACAATGAATTCAAGCTCCATGCGATTATGTCTGAGCACAAGAAGACAATCACAGCCATATCTTGGTGTCCCCACAACCCTGATGTGTTTGCAAGTGCCAGTGCAGATAGTTTAGTGATCATTTGGAATGTGAATGAACAGAAAGTTGTGGCCAAGCTGGACAATACAAAAGGTATTTTAGACATGGAGATCTGTTTTATCCATACAGCTTGATCCATGGGTATGAGAAATACTTGATATAGTGTAAACTCTACAGTTGGTAGGCTGGAGTTTTAGCAATTGCCTAACACAATATTCTTGTCAGATTTGTTGCAGTTCATTCTAGAAAATAATGATAGCATGTTTGACTAAATTGCCGTCAACCATCTCGTATTTGGTAAAGAAAGACATTTTTCTTTTTCTCTAAAGAAGTTAACCAGTTCAAGAATTAACTTTGCTAGTGATTTCTTGTTGAGCAGGGGAGAAAAAGAATGCAAAACCAGCATTGTTTTCATCGCTGTATAAAAGAATAAATAGTTAAATTTTAAAATAATAAATTTCACTATGACCTTAGATAAGTGAAAGCAAATAAAAGGTAGCCTTAACAAATTCAAGTATAAATCATCAGTGAATTTGAACAACAGCTTTTCTTTAAATACCCTAATGCTTGTGTACCTGAATCTTGTCTCTGGCCTTGAAACTGCTGGAGATTGTATTGAAAGTCTAGGGGGTTAAGCACCTGTGTTACAGTTGCATTTCCCTGCCCAGTTCTGATTTATGCCATTTAGTCAAAACCAGTACCTGTATTTCTGTTCTTACATTCAATCTTATCAGGTGTTCTTGACGCCTACATTTTCATTCTTGGAAAGTGAGTGCAACCCAAGAACAGTCAGAATCTCAGGATCTAACAAGCTGTTTTGGGACTCCCTACTCTGTTCTCTCCAGAGCCTTTAGGGATACCTCTGGAAATCTTTTACATCTTGCATATTATGCAAAAGAAAACTCCACAGTGATTTAATCTATTCTAAAAGAAATATTATATCAGGTTATGCATGAATATAAATGCTGGTACTTATTTTTCAGTACATTGCTTGTTTAAGAAATCTACTTCTGCCAATGACTACATGTGAAAGAAGTGTTGTTATTCCTATTTTAATATTTTTAGAAACTAATTGAAGATAATATGTTTAAACTTTCTATTGGTTTCTCTTTCAGTGCCTTTTACACTGCCATATAAAAGTGTCTAAATACAGTTTTAAATTTTCAGCTTGAGGAATTTCTCTTACTATCATTTATTCCTTCAGGCACACATTATTAAGTAATGAGGATGATAAGGGTTGGAGAAGTTAAGATAAAAATTCTTAGGTGGAACTGCCTACAGCTAGGTATTAGACAACTGAATTAAAACTGTCACATATCCAGAAGGAAGCTATCAAGAGTTCCCTTTTATTACGGAGCTAGCTTTCAAATTTTGTCACAAATATCTGCTTCTGTTAGATTTCTCTCTAAATTTCATTGTGTTTTGCTAAAATAGGCATTTTGAGTTTCTCAGTATTTTACTATCTTAGTAGCAAATAGCTTACAGTAAAACATAGTAATGAATGAAATTCTGAATGAATGAAAGTATTGTCTGCAGGATCAGGGTTATCCTCTTTCACATGTGTGATTGTCTTTGGCACTGATGAAGTACAGATATCACAAAATACAGCCCATCAAAGTAGCATAAAAGTCATTTGGGAAATTATTTTACTTCCTGCCTATGGAAGTCTGTAGTTTACTTTTACACCCTATGTTCACACGGTTGTCTAAATTTCAATCTAGCAATTTCTATGTAGAACAATTTTTTTCTACTGTTTTTCAAGACAATTGCTGATACTGGGTCAAGGAATATTACACTGAATTTTGTATCCTGGTTCTTATAAGGTTTACCTGTATGTTTCAGGAATTCCTGCATCCCTTGGCTGGTGCTGGAATGCAGGTGATGCAGTTGCATTTGTGTCCCACAGAGGCCCGCTGTACATTTGGACTATCTCAGGACCTGACAGCGGGGTAACTGTGCATAGAGAAGCACATAGTTTCTTGTCAGATATCAGTCTGTTTAGATGGCATCCAAAGAAAAAAGGAAAGGTGGTATTTGGACATACTGATGGAAGCCTATCTATTTTTCAACCAGGTAAAAACTCATGGCAAAATATTTAGTTTTATATATGTATCTCTTGTTTCTCCATATGCATGTAATTCTGCACTGTTTAAAATTAGATTCTATAATGTGCAGGTACATATAAAAAATTTGTTCTTGATTCATAATATTCTTATTCCTTCCATATCACAAAAATATGTTTTCTTGGATAAAGAATTCAGAGAATTTTCTTTGTCTTCTCCCTTTTGTGACCAAGATAAGACTGCATTTTTTTTCACAACTGCAGTAAACACTTTTTTTTGAGAATGGTAACAGCCATGATCTTCTACTGAACGTATTTTCCTGCAAGTTTATTCTTCTGAATGGAAAGACTTGAATCTTTTGCTTACTTTCCTACTTTTGCATTTGTTCTGGAGTCCTCTGTTTCATATTCTAGAATCCTCTGCAATTTTATTTGTAGAATCTCACGTCACACTTAATATTATCTTCATGGTTCTGTTCTGTCAAATGATAGACGGGAAAATATTTATCTCTTTTTGTCTGAAATCCACCACACACATTTGTGCATACTTTATAAATAGTCTAGTTCTCTGCTAAGAAGGGGTTATGTTGATAAGCTCATTTGAAGGTAAAATTTCACTTGTTTTCATAGTTTCCTTCAAAGGCAGATAACTGTATTAAGTCAACTATTTCAATTTTTTTTCCTGACTGCTTCTTCATTGAATAAAAATTGATTTTCAACTTCATGAGAAAAACTGTTCTTTAAATAATGGTTAATTTTACATAGAGTTGTTCGCCAACAAAATTTATTTTCCTTCAGTTCACTCTACTAAGTTGTCACACATGATGTCACAGACAATAGATTCCCTTCCTTCTGTAGTGCTGACTGAATTAGCACTGGCATTGGGAAAAGGAAATCAATTTTAATATGATAACATCTAAATATTTATCAGACTGAGACTTTTCATGAAGTGTCTAAAATTATTTTAATATGAGAACAGAAATAATAAAAAATATTTAAAATATAAAAATTATGTTCTGCAAATGAAAATATAATATAGGCTAAAAAGATCTAGGCAGCGGCAGTTTTGTATGTACCACAATTCAAGTTGCTGTAAAAAATTTGTTTAAGGAAAATTATTCATTACTGTTGAGGATAAAACAATTTGCATCAACTCAAAATTTAGATTAGATTATCACAGGAATGCTGCCTTTCCCTGTATTTAGGATAATTTTCTTTATTATTGTAATATTACACATCTTTATTAAAATAATTTTTAAATTAAAAAAATATAGAAGTTGTTTCCTGCTCTCAGCATACAAAAGATTCTTCATTTCCAACAGAGAAATAAAATTTGAAAGTTTATATGTAGCTGGGTGAAAATTTTCTGCATAAGCATCAGACTACGCAATGTTTTTTTCACTGTTCTTATCTACTTAGTTTTCTCTCTCATGGTCGTATTTTCCTTTTTTTTAACTCTAGACTATGCATTAATGTAACAGAACATTTAGTGTAAAGAAAATATATGCAAGAATATAAGACCAATTTAGGGAGATTCAATGCAGTCACATAGAGCCAAATGTTTTTCCTTTCATCTGTTCTCAAAATAAGCACAGCTTACTTAAATGACCTGTGACTCAGTTGCATGATTCATCCTGTTCATGTCTTCTTTTAATGGAAAACAAAATTTAATGGTTAGGGTTTTCATGAGGTTTGCTTTTATACTCTTTTTTGAAACACAGGTAAAATAGAATGGCTCCTAGGTACATTCTGTCTTATAGTCTCCCACTAGGTGGTTACGCTTTCTTGGGGCTGACGTGTTTAAAAATGGATGGCTTCAGTCACTTGAGGACTTTTGGCTTTTAGTTCTCATATAGCTGACTGAAAAATGGCAATTCTGCTTTGTTATCTGTTCTTGTTTTTCATTTCAATGTTGATTTGCAGTAAAACAAAAAGGTGAGCTGTAATGTTATTGTTTAAAAAAGTGTGAGTTCTCAAGTTTTTGACAAATTAAAACAATTATCATACTTCTGCTGTTATTCCCAATGCTTCAGAAGAGTGAAAAAAACGGAATCAAAAAATTGGTTTATGCTGTTAATTGTTGTGCAGTCTTAAATTATTTCTCCCATTTCTGGCACCTGATTTTATAAAGTTGCCCTAGATGTAATGTGTATGAACCAGTACTAAAACTGAAAATTAGACTGAAGCTGAATAATGGAAGGTGTCAATTCCTTATTTCTAGAAAAACAGTAGGGTTTTTTTTGGTTTTTTGTATGAGATCACAGACTGTACTAAAAAAATGTGAGTTTTGATAATGCGGATCATCAAGTGAAACGTCTTTTTTGTGGGTGTCAGACTAGATGCTTTATGGTCTGTTCTGGCTACAGAATCTATAAACACTTCATAGGTGCACACATAGTTTTAAAGAAGAAAAACGTCTAAAGGCAGTTCTTCAGGAAAAGCCTTTACTGCCACAGGGTTTTTCTGGTTCTTACTGCCTTTATTTTGCCTGTATTTGCTGTGGTGTGAAGATTTACTTACACTCAAATGGCTTGTACTTTATGCTGTGCTGCAGACCTTTACTCACAGAAATTCTTAGAACAATGTATATGATTTAACTTTCCTTTCCTATAAAATTATGTTTATAAACCTGACAGCTGTTTCTGTTTTCTGCTGTATACATGTAAACATAAAGTCAAATCTGATAGAAAAAGTAATGCTCTAAGTCAAATATTGCAAAGATAGCTTCATTAATTTCATTGCTGCAGACAATAGAGCAGGCTAGTGAAAATTTCGGGGAGAGAGGAAAAAATTATGTTTTCCAACCTTGTAACTATTGAAAGGACATATTTTATTTAATTTTTAAATAACTTGTTTTCTTGTGCACTTTAAAGGTTCTAAAAATCAGAAACATGTCTTAAGACCAGAGTCTCTTGAAGGAACAGATGAGGAGGATCCAGTTACAGCTCTGGAGTGGGACCCTTTGTCAACTGATTACCTTCTTGTTGCTAATTTACATAATGGTATTCGACTAGTTGATTCTGAATCTCTGTCCTGTATCACAACTTTTAGTTTTCCCAGTGCAGCAGCATCTGTTCAGTGTTTAGCCTGGGTTTCTAGTGCACCTGGAATGTTTATAACTGGAGGTAAGCTTTTATTTCCTGATTTATACAAAGATAACAAATACAGGAGTATTCAAAAATTGATACTCCAAGTTTGATTTTTCTGTTTCATTATATGTTTACAAGTAGAAGCATACATGAATTGTACAAAAAAAGACCATAACACAAAACTGGAAAATAATAAAACTACACCAAGTAGTTTTTACATGTTTTAAAAATTTTAGCTGCATAAATATGTGACTTTCTATGATTTTTTATGCTAAATTATATTTTTCTCATGCACCCTTTAGAAAAAATATATGAATTCTTTTGGAAATAGGAATAAAAATGTGTTGTACTAATTGATGTCACTTCAAAGATTTAAAAAATTAGAAGAAAAAAAGAATCTATTTCTGCCTCTTTTCTACACCATGGCTCAGGTTGAACCAATGAATAACGAAACTAAGACTGGCAAAATATTTTGTAAAGAGTGACATTCCATAGAATTTATCTGTGTTTAAATAGCTAATGTTAATGATTGTTGTTAGTAGTGATATGGCCATGGTGGTGAATGGAGGATAAATAGGATGCCATGGATGTTACACTAGATGATCTCCAGAGGTCCCCGCCAACCCTAACTATTCTGTGATTCTATGGAGTTGACAGTGCCTGCTTATAAAATTATTCTTAGGACTTGAAGTTTTATTCACTGCTGTATTTTTGTATGAATCAGTCCTCAAACCACATACCTCTGTGTTTTGTTTTGTTTTTTTAAACCTCAGATTCTCAGGTTGGTGTGTTACGTGTTTGGAATGTTTCACGTACAACACCTATAGATAATTTTAAATTGAAGCAAACTGGTTTCCATGGCTTGCATGTGCTAAGTTCTCCTCCAAAGAAAAAGTGTAAGTGTAATTTTGATTTTTATTCATTGTAATGGGTGCAACTTAAGAAAATCTTATTTATGAGTCCAGATCAATCTCTGTAGGGTTGGTCAGCTATTTAGTTCTTAATTTAAGTACCTTCTACTGCTAGTGGATTAGACATGCATAAAGGATCAAGTACTTTGTAAGGTCCTTCTGTAGTAGGCCAGGCTTCATACAGGAATTCTCCATTTCTTTTGTTACAAATCTCACCAGAATACAAGCATTTTACTCTTTATAATTTTACTTATTATTGAAATAAGAAATAATCTTCTCTCTTTGTCTTTTGCTTTATATTGTTAAGCATGTTCATCACAGTATCCTACTAAAAATCACCATACATCTTCAACAAGTGAGGCTGTTCCTCCTCCAACTTTAACCCAAAACCAAGCATTTTCTCTTCCTCCTGGTCATACCGTCTGTTGCTTCATGGATGGTGGAGTGGGGCTTTATGACATGGGAGCCAAAAAGTGGGATTTCCTTAGAGATTTGGTATGGTTCATCTCTGTCTTTGAATAGAGTTTACTTGGCTTATGCACTTTCTTCTAGCAGCAAAAAAACTGGAGAATGAAGTCTTTGCAGTACTGTAGAGCAGTTTCTATTGTTAAAAAGAGCCTAAATTTCTAGGAAACAAAATGACAGCTCTGAAATTTAAAGTAATCTTTTATTGGAAATTACTGAATTCTGTTGGAAGTATTCTGATGGCTTGTTTTAAACCAGAAATAAAGATTTAAGGACTTGTTTGTTTATTTTTTTTTAACTGAAATTTTAGTTGATGGCCTTCTCAGAAATTTTCTCTACTGGATTTTCTATATTCAGAATAAAAGTTTGAGTCAAATCAGACAGCTATATGGTGAAGTGCACTCAGTTTAACATTGCAAAGACTGAATTATTAAATTTTCTTTGAAGCTGAGATTCAGAAATAGGTTTTACACGTATTAGACAACCCTCTTCTTCACCAGGCTTTTGGTTATTGAGGTTCTTGAGAGTATTTCTCTTTTCCTCTTTCCAGGTTCCCTTTGCACTGAAAAGAAACCCCAAACAAATAAAATCAGAATCATTTTCAGCTGTACTCCCATATGCATTTGAATAGAGGCTGCTGGTTGGTTTTCTCTTTCCATTTTGATTAGGTTTGGTCCTGTAAAGCAACTGAGGCTTACAAAAAATTCTTATATAATACCTGTGTTTCATATATTTATCAACTTAAATTCTACAAATGCATGTATTGGAAAACAACCAATTGATACATTAAATCTCTAATGGATTGAAGTTTAGACTGCAACAGAGCAGAGACTGTATCTAGAAACACAGATATTCAGTGGGGTACTAGACAACTTGTAGAACATGTTTGACATGCAGAGCTTTATTTTTTCAGTCGGTACTTTTTACTAAAAGGGAAAAACAGTTCCTGCTTTAAAAAATTAAGTTTTTTTGGGGTTTTTTTTGGCTTAGTCTTTTTAATTAAATTTTTTAGCAACATAATTCCAACAGAAAATGTTAACAAGTTCCTAGCATTGCATACCCTGTGATTTCAGGAAAGAATTTTTCTGGTTTTAATAATAATCTATGAAAGAACGTGTTATAGTCCAAGTTATTTTATGCCTTTTAATTTTGACTGATAAGCCTAAATATAAAGGGGTTTTGGAACTCTTGATTGACCTGACAGGTGAACTAAATACAATGTATTTTAGAGTTTGATCTAGAGTTGGACTTATGAAAAAAATAAAATGTAATAAAAATGGATTAAATATTTGTTTCATTTAAGGGACATGTTGAGACCATCTTTGATTGCAAATTCAAACCTGATAACCCTGATCTTCTTGCTACAGCTTCATTTGATGGCACAATAAAAGTTTGGGACATAAATACTTTATCAGCGGTTTATACATCTCCTGGTAATGAGGGGGTTATTTATTCCATTTCTTGGGCTCCAGGTAAGAATATTTTGCTGTATGTCTAAATGTTCTTTGAATTAGCATTGACTGAACAATTTGTCATATCAAAGTATTAGTTTTATATAGAAAGGCATCTTCTGAGGTTTAAACAAAACTTAATTATCTGTGAAACCAGCAGAATTCAATGCTTCAGACCTCGCTGAAGCTTACCCTTCTGAGTAATGCTCCCAGTATTTCATACTCAGAATGGAGGAAAGAAAATCTCCAGAACATTTCTAACATGGCATTATGCAGATGACAAAATGTCTTGCTTTGCATGAGAAGCAGCTACTTAAAGGAATTCAGATTATATTTTGTGCTGAAATAGTGGAACATATGTATTTAGCTCTTTTTCTTCCTTCTTTGTGTAGGGGTCTAGTCACTGAAGAACTCTGCTTTAACCTTATTAGAATAGGAAGTGTCTTTTCTGCAAAGCACCTACTTTTTCTTAGACAAATCACTGGACTAATTGGGAAATTTTGTTTTCAAAACTGTTCTGTAACCGTCTTTGGTGTACCTGAAAATACACTTCTGATAGTTGTCAGTAGTTGACAATAGGTTGACTACCCTGTTGTGTTTTATTTCTTTGGACAGCAGATGTATTTTTTAAAAAACCTAAATAATTCATCTCCCTGTTCTCACCTGCACTTTTAAACTTTTAAGAAATAATAACTGACAGAAGAAAAATATTGTGGGAAGCTTGTGGGTCTGCATATGTGGAATATATTTGCACTTTTTGATTTCAGAGTCTCTTGCACCTTATACCTCTTCACAAATAATTTGTCTTGCTATATGGAAATCATGGCAATATGAAATACAGTGCTTATGCTTGGTTATTTAATTTTGAAGTTTACATTCAATTTGTAGTTGTAGCTCACATTGAATAGTTTGTTTGCTGCAGGAGGGGTGTGGGGTTGTTGCTTTTTTTTTTTTCTTTTTTTTTTTCTTAAAAAAAAAGTAAACTGGAAGCACATGCTTCAGCTTTGCTCCTTACCACCCTGTCCAAAATCTTCCATCCCTCCCAGCCAGAAATTTTGGTGCTTCTTTCACCTTACTCCCACACAGTTCCTATCTGCCTTGTACTTTGTTCCTAATATATAATCTAATGCATGCCACCGTTTGTTTGGTCTCAGAAGACCCTTGAAAAAAGTGATTACTTCTTTTTCTTTTTTCTCCCCCATCATTCTCCCACCTCAGTTTATTCCTATTTTATATATTTACCTTGCTAGACTCCTCCTGCATAGATAGGCTTTTCTGCCTCTGAAGCTTGCAATAAAATAACAGTCAAACCTTTCCTATAAATCTGCTATTTATGAAAAGCATAGCTATATTGGGATAGAGAGTCACTCTACCCCAATAGAGAGGAGAATTTGGTGGCTTTTGGATTGGACCTGAATTGAATTTTCAGGTTCTCACTGTGGAGTTTTGTACTCAGATTTTCCACCCTGTAGAGTGTAGTTACAGATTCAGGTACATTCTTGATGGTCTTAGGTGCAGCAGTGGTGCAAGCTTAAGAAAACAAAATACTGTTAGGTGTTCTCTCTCATTTTTATGATTTGTCTTCATACGTAGGGACCTTTAAAGGAAAATCCTCTAGTTGCTACATCTTTAAGCTTGAAACATTGAGGTTATCTCTCTTTCAGTTTGACTCATATGCATCATGATCATTAATTTCTTACATGCAAGATTTTCAGCAGGCATTAAGACACTTTTTACAGCAATACAATTTTTATTTGTCCATTCCTCAAAACAGAAATGTAGAAAAACAGGTTAGGCTTTCACTGAAATTGGTGTTTGTGACTTAGTAGCAAATGCTGGCCTTAATCCACGGAAAAATCATGTTCATGTACCATTGATGTCTTATGTTCATATTATATTTCTTCAATTTAAAGTAGAATCACTGTCAAACAATATTGTGATTTTATAATTATTGTAATATTTTACAAACATCTTTCTTTAAAGGAAATCTGAACTGCATAGCGGGTGGAACATCCAGAAATGGTGGCTTCATCTGGGATGTTAGAAAAGGCAAAATGATAACCAGATTCAGTGAGGTAAGATGAGATAACTAATTTTTTTGTCTATATGAAATGTAAGTTAGTCATTCCCTCTAGTGTCCATAAACAGAGATGGCCAAAGTACATATGTTTTTAAAAGGTGCTATAGTATAAAAATCTATGGAGTTATGTAGGTGCCAGTTTCCATGTGTGGCAGAAGTATTTTTACTTCCTCAGACTGGATTTGTAATATGAGAGTGGTGAAGCACCAGATGGATTCCACTATCTTAAAATTGGTACTATAGGGATACATGGCAGAAGCATAGCTGATTCCTTAACTGTGTAAATATATATGGACATACAGACTCCGCATCAAAATGAAAACTGTGTTCTGTATTTTCAAACATAAGGGCCAGAAAATACTTTCAGTACCTGAAGTCTAGGTCAAGAAAGCTCCATTTTGCAGCACACTAAGCAGTATGACTCATTTAGTGGCTTGCCTTGTATTACCTGGAATTTATCCAGGCATTTTTAAGTCCTGAAATAGTACCATAATTTTTGTTGGCAGAAGGAGTTGTGTAATACTATGCTGTAGTGTTTTACAATATTTTGTGTATTCCTAGTATATAGCTGTGATCTTCAGATTATACAGACATAATTATTTAAGTATAGCATCTCCATCAATGTACAAGGGATGCTCTTTAAGTAGAGAAGTGAGGGAGTGAGGAGAGGCACGAGCAGAAAACAAATATACCTATGTGTTCTGGCATTCAAATACTGATATTTGCATCTGTGCTACTAAATCTCTTTTCTGTAATACTGGTCCTGATTCACATCCCAGTTAAGTTTTCTCATACCACAATTTTTCATGCCCACAAACTTCATTATTCCAACAAGTAACTAACCTTTATTCAGAATCACTGAATGATTAAGGTTGGAAGGGACCACAAGGAGTCATCTGGTCTAATATCCCTCCTCAAGAAGGGTCATCCTAGAACACTTTGCACAGGATTGCACCCAGATGCTTCTGGAATATCTCCAAAGAGGGAGACTCCCCAACCTCTCAGGACAATCTATTCCAGTGCTTGGTCATTTACACAATAGAGAAGTTCTTCCTCCTATTCAGGTGGAACTTCCTGTGCATCAGTTTCTGCCCGTTACTTCTTGTCCTTTTGATCAGCACCACCAAGCAGAGCGTGGATCCACCCTCTTGGCACCCTCCCTTCAGATACTGACAGACATTGATGATGACCTCTCAGTTGTGACTTCTCAAGACTGAATAGGCCCAGCTCTCTCAGCCTTTTCTTGTAAGAGAAATCTTTTTTGTTGCCCCTATTGGACCCTCTCCACAAGTTCCATGTCTCTGTTGTACTGAGGAGGACAGAACTGGGCACAATACTCCACATATGTCCTCACCAGGGCAGAGTAGAAGAGCAGGATCACTTCCCTTGCCCTGCTGGAATGTTCTTCCTAATGCACCCCAGGACACCGTTGGCCTCTTGGCCACAAGCTCACATTGCTGGCTCATGGACAGCTTGGTGTCCACCAGGATCCCCAGCTCCTTCTCCACAGAGCTGTTTTCCAGCAGCTCAGCCCCAGCCTGAATTGGTGCCTGGAGTTATTCTCTCCCTAGGTACAGGACCCTGTGTTTGCCTTTGCTGAATTTCAGCTGGTTCCTCTCTGCCCATCTCTCTAACCTGCCAAGGTCCCTCTGAAGGGCTGCACAGCCCTCTGGGGTATTGGCCACTCCTCCCAGCTTTGTGTCATCAGTCAATTTGCTGAGGAGGCCTCTGCCCCTTCATCAAGTCATTAATGAACCAGCTAAACAATTCTGGGCCCAGTACTGAACCTTGAGGGCCACCACTAGTGATAGGCCTCCAACTAGACCCTGTGCCACTGATTACAGCTCTCTGGGATCTGCTGTTCAGTCAGTTCTCAGTCCACCTCACTGTCCACTCATCCAGTCCACACTTCCTAAGTTTGACTATGAGGACTTTGTGAGAGACAGTGTTGAAATTCTTGCTGAAGTCAAGGTGGACGATACCCACTGCTCTCCCCTCCTCCATCCAGGTAGTTGTGTCATCGTAGAAGGCAATCAGGTTGGTCAAATATGAGTCACCTTTAGTGAATCCATGCTGACTACTCCTGATCACCTTCTTGTCATCCATGTGGATGGAGCTGGCCTCCAGAATGAGGCACTCCATTGACTTTACAAGAATTGAGGTGAGGCTAATTGGCTAGTAGTTCCCTGGGTCCTCCTCTTTCTTTTTGAAGACTGGAGTGATATTTGCTTTCTTACAGTCTTCACCTCAGACACCTCTCCTGATTGCCACGACCTTTCAAAGATGACCATGAGCAGTCTCACTGTGGTGATAACCAGAACTCTTTCAGCATTTGTGAATGCATCCCGTCAGGGCCCATGGACCTGCGGCTGTCATGTGTTCTCTAACCCAGTTCATCTTCATCAAGGGAAAGTCTTCCTTCCAACATTCTTCTATGCTGGTCCCTTGAGTCAGAGATTCCTGAGAGCTGGTTTTGTCAGTGAAGACTGTTGTGAAGAAGGTGTTCAATAACTCTGCCTTCTCTGCATCCTCTGTTTCCAGGGTCCCCCCCTCCATTTAGTAATGGGCCTGCATTATCCTTGGTTTTCCTTTTGTTATTAGTGGAGTTGAAGAAGCGCTACTTGTTGTCCTTGACATCCTTGGCCAGATTTAATTCCAGATGAACCTTTATCTTCCTTACTTCATTTCTACTTATTCTGACAACCTCTCTATATTAATTCCAAGTGGCCTGACCCTGCTTCTATCTCCTGTGCATTTCCTGCGTGCACTTAAGTAATGACAGAAGTTCCTTGGTCATCCATGAAGATCTCTTGCACCCTTTACCCAATTTCTTGCTCATTGGGGTGCATTGCTCTTGAGCCTGGGGGAAGTGATCCTTGAATATCAACTGGTTCTCTTGGACCCTTTTCCCCTGCAAGGCATGTTCGCATGGAACTGTTTGAAGTAAATCCCTGAAGAGACTAAAAGTAGCTCTGCTGAAGTCCATGACTGTATCTTACTTGCTCTCCTGCTTCCACCTCGCCTGGTACTGAACTCCACAGTCTCAATGGTCGCTACAGTCAAGGTTGCCCCCAATCTTCACACTTCCCACAAGGCTTTCCCTGTTGTTAGTATGAGGTTCAAGCAGCACAACATGCCTGTGGGATCCTCCACTACCTGTGACAAGAAGTTGTCATTAACACTTTCCAGGAACCTCTTGGAGTGTTTGTGCTTCACTGTGTTGCTTCTCCAGCAGATGTCAGGGTAGTTAAGGTGACACACAAGAACCAGTGCCTATGACTTTGGGGCTGCTTCTAGCTGGCTGTAGAAGGCTTCATGCACTTCTTTTTACCTATCAGGCAGCCTATAGCAAACACCCACAACAGTGTCTTTTACCCAAACCATAAGCTCCTGACTTGCCCACCATCCACCCCAAGACAGAGCTTGATACATCCTAAGTGTTGCCTCACACGGAAATTCCACCAATGTGACTTCCTGGCCTGTCTTTCGTGAACATTGTGTAGCTTTTTGTGGCAACATTCTAGTCATGCTACCTATCCCACTGTGTCTCTGTAATCACAGCGTGGTCAAAGGCCTGTGACTGCGCACAGATCTCTAGTTCATCCAGTTTGTTCCCCATTGTGTGTGTGCTGGGATACAGGCACTTTATAGAAGTATTTGATTGTGTCTACATCCCAGTGGAGGTACAAAGGGATGCCCCATAGTCCTGTGTAGTGATTATGTCTTTGGCTGCTTGTGCTTGCTCCAGGTACTGCCTCTTAAGCCTCGTTATCCTACTGGAGTGGTTTCTATTGTTCTCTCTTTCCCTACACATTCTCTCTGGCAAGCTCCCTGGCCTCGTTCCAAACTAGTTTAAAACCCTTGCAATGAGCCCTATGAACTCCTGAACCAAGATCCTTTTTCTCCTTGGAGACAGCTGGACCCCATTGGTTGCCAGCAGGCTTGGTGTTGTATAAACTGACCCGTGATCAAAACCCCCAAAATTGTGCTGGTAACACCAGTATCATATCCAGTTGTTCATCTGCATGATCTTCCTGTTTCTTGCCACATCATTCCCTGCAATTGGCAGGACAGAAGAGAACACAACTTGTGCTTCACATCCCTTGAGCAGTCGTCCCAAGGCCCAAACGTCCCTCTTGATTGTCCACAGTGTTGTTTATTTAAGCTTCAGGTTTATATAGTTATGGATTGCTCATTCTTCAGCTTGACCCGGTTTTGTCTCTTGGATCCTGGAGGCTTTAGCAGTTTTACTATGTATCTCCATAGTCCCAATGTTTTGGGCTTGGATTCTCATACATCCAGCTTATATTGGGTACTCATTATAATGTGGTTTTGTACAGTATACTGTACTGGGAGAAAAGGGCTGAAGCCCATAGGAGAATAAGGTAAAAAAAGATGAGTTAATAGATGAGAGAAAAAGGGGTGAATTATTTCTTATTGATAGGTATTTTGCATTTTTTGAAGCATGGAAAGAATGGAATCTTCTGCATTGCCTGGAGTCATAAAGATTCCAAAAGAATAGCAACCTGCAGCAGTGATGGATTTTGGTGAGTGTTATTGGAAGAAAAAAAATTGCTAAATGCACTTCTCAAGTCCATAAATTTTGACAGTACTCTCAGTAATTAATTTTAAAACTTTTCTTACTGGACAAAAATTATATTGCTCTTCTGTACTTGTTAGGGTATGTTCTTCATGATTTTAGGAAAAAAAAATAAAGGAAACCATTTCAAATGGAATAGTGTCTAAGACACTGATAGTGAAACTAAATACTGATTTTTATTTGGACAAGAATATCCTTCTAAGTTTCTTATCTGTAGATGACACTTTTCAAAAGCCATCCAACTTTACTTGTCTTAATTTTCAATTTTTCTTTTAGTTTGTTGTTTCAAGGACTAAAAAGTACTATTTTAGAATGAAATAACTACAAGTGCACTATCACAGGAGTATAATACCTTATTTCTAAAAATGCATGAATGTCCATTGAAACCAATTTTGCATATATTGTGTTTCAGTACATTTTAAAAATCCTTCTTCATTTGTTTCCTCTGCTACCTGTGTCATTCCAGCTCAAACATAATGGGCAGAAATTTTAGAAAACAATCAACTTTCTTTTTAATTCATAAAGATCTATTTGTACCTTAAAGCCATGACTACAACTTTGATTCTGGGGTATGAGGATTCTTTCAAGAAAGATGTACCACAGTGAACATCTTTAAAGCCCCTCTGAAGAAACATAGATAGTGAAGTCAAGTTAGATGTACAATCAACATCCAGTTAGATGTTGTAATTGAGGGGCTGATATTGTTTGTGGCTGTTTCTCCTATTCTTTGTGTATATCTTTTTGCTCTCTGGGTCATTTGAGCAGAACAAAACGTAATTTTGGATGACCTACCCAGAATGTATTTTTCCTTATAATATCACATTGTAATTGGTTTCAGTATTATTCGAACCATTGATGGCAATGTTCTTCACAAGTACAAACATCCAGCTGCAGTGTTTGGCTGTGATTGGAGTCAAAACAACAAGTAAGTAAAAATTAACCCAAAGAATTGACAATATTTACTATTTAAGTTGATTACCAGTAAAGTAACACAAAGTTATCTAGAATGTGATATTCACTGTGATAGTAAAACACTGAAATTATCTGTTCCAAAGTAGGATATACCTATAGCAGCTCTCTCTTCCCAGTAGTGTATTGCATTGACCACCATGAACTTCCTTAACTTTCAAAGGAGTATCATACTGATGAGAGAAAAAAAAAATCTAGCTGAATATATAATGAGGGGAAAAAAAGCATACATTCAATACCCAGAAAGAGCTGTGTAGATTAGTGTCCTTGTAATGACTGCTAAGGTGAAAATGTAGCAGACAACTAGATACATTGTGATTATATGTAAATTTTGTAGATAATTCCTAATAAGGACATGAGAGCTTTTTGTAAAAAAAAAAATTTATTGTAATTTAATTTAATAATAGTTGTGTATTGGGTGCATAGTTAGACTAGTCTAAATATATTCCCCATTGCAACTAATGGATCTTTATCAGGTTTTTTCTGATTTAGTTTTTTTAATTGGATTATTGATATCTACGTCTTGAAGACATGAAGGAGAAGCAAAAATTTGCTATTTTTAAAAAAATAATTGCAAATTGCACATCATATTTTTTAAAATTTTAAAAAGCATTCATCATCTCTGTGACCAAGGATTTTGCTGTTTTTATTTTGCAGAGATATGATAGCTACTGGTTGTGAGGATAAAAATGTTCGTGTTTATTACTTGGCAACCAGCTCTGACCAACCCCTGAAAGTTTTTACTGGGCATACTGCAAAGGTGTTTCATGTGCGGTGGTCTCCTCTCAGAGAAGGAATCCTCTGCAGTGGCTCTGATGATGGGTGAGTATTTCTGAACTATTAGAAAACTTAAACCTCATCAGGACTATTGGAGAAACATCTTTACTTGTAATGGTGTTGTCAATACTTAATAATCTAAATCCTTGTTCAGATCCAGGTTTTAGCTTTGCTGTTAGCTTTATGTAGTATTTGGGCAGCAGGATC
This sequence comes from Promerops cafer, assembly GCA_013398275.1. Lineage (NCBI taxonomy): Eukaryota > Metazoa > Chordata > Aves > Passeriformes > Nectariniidae > Promerops > Promerops cafer. The sequence continues at coordinate 337,412 of VZSE01007455.1, forward strand.
ATTATCTAAAATTGTCACTACTGCTGCAGTAGTGTAAGGTTCCATATACTTTCCCAAAAGTAGGGTCAGTGCCTGATACTGTTACTGCAAGGAATAGCACAAGGAGGATTCCACATGTTTACATTACGTCTGAAGAAACAGGTGCAAGACCTGCTCTTATTTGATATTTTTCAAAAGTATATTTAAGTAGAATCTGCAGAGAATTTTAATGAGTACTAGATACTTCTGGTTTTTTGTTTGATGCTGTTGCTTTTGAGGGAGAGCACATCAGTCCATGGTAAGCAGGAGGAAGCATTTTTCTGTGATTCTAAGCCACTTCCCTGCGGAGTATACAAGATATTTTTGTAAAGGATATTTTTTAAAGTTTGGAGTATTGGCCTCTGTTGCTTTCCCATTATCATTCATGAGAGGCTTATGCTTGAATCAAGATCTATTAGTTCATAGTGTAGTGATTCATGACAGGAGACAACTTGATAGCAAACTTCTTGACAATAAAATACATTGAACAGGATTGGCCCTAGAATTGAACCCTGAGGAGCATTGCTGATGACCAGTGGCCAGCCAGATTTAGCCCCTTTCACTACAACTCCTTGAGTCTTGTTTTGGTGCAAATAAATATTCTGATAAATTTGAAGCTTACAATTGCTAAAGTAGAGAGATAATTGTATTTCAATAGGTGATCTGATGTAGATTGTTCTCTTTTATCCTGTTTCAGTACTGTTCGGATATGGGATTATACACAAGATGCTTGTATAAATGTTCTTAGTGGACATACAGCTCCAGTACGGGGGCTGATGTGGAATCCTGAAATTCCTTACCTTCTAATATCTGGCAGTTGGGACTATACAATTCGAGTCTGGGACACAAGAGATGGAACATGTTTGGACACAGTTTATGATCATGGTGCAGATGTATATGGTAATATCTTTTAAATTCTGTTTTATTTCTGTATTAAAATGCATTCTAATATGTTTTGAAATTTATAAAGTAATTTAATCAAACAGGTTATTAAATAAACTTATCTGACTACATTTTTAAATATCCCCTCTACTAGGATTAACGTGTCATCCTAGTCGTCCATTTACTATGGCATCTTGCTCTCGTGATTCCACTGTGAGACTGTGGTCATTGACACCTCTTATAAACCCTCTACAAATAAATATCATAACAGACAGATGTTGGGATGATATTATTGGCAATACAGGTAAGCAAATTGTATAAACCATTGTTTTAATTTTCTTTATGTTAATATTCCTATTCCTTTGGTTGTTTTTTATTTTAATTTCATATATAAATCTTTGTGTGTGTTAGATCGCGCTGTGGAGTCTGGAGCTCCTCCTTTGCTGTGTGGTAAAGTTTCCAGAGATATTAAACAAGAATTGGAAAAATTGGCAGGAAATCCTCGAGGAAAAAAACTAAGGTGGTTTTCAGAATTTTTTTCAGTAAGTATTTTGCAAACTTTGGGATGTTGTCAATGTGCATGACTTTCTTTTCTGAAGTCAATCTCCAAAATTGAGATTTCTTTTTTCTCTACCATTTTTTTTCTCTCTTTCTTGAAGGGATCTTAGAAAACAGGCAGAAATAAGTTCATTTCTTAACAGGTCAGCATATAAAAATGTCCATGATTGGATTTTTTGTCAGTTGAGAAAAACAAATTTCACTAATTTAGCTTTGCAAAAAGCAAACCAGTTTTTTGCAAAGTTAAATTAGTGAAATAATTTAATTTTTTATAGGAAAGGTTAATTGGACAGCAATTTTCTATTGAAGAAGATGAAATTATATGTTTAATCAAACTGTGTTAGAATTTTTAATTAATCATTTAATTAATCAAAAGAACACCCTCATTACTAATAAGTTTGAACTGCCCAAGTGTCCGTGCCCAAACTGCTCTTTATGTTTTAGGACCTGTAGATCCAGATGACCCCTGCCTCAGTATTCATCTATTGCCTTTTTTCCATTGCACAGCAATATTTCTATCTATTGTTCCATCCTCTCAGTGCAAATGAGTTAAAAATATGGGTTCCTGTGAATTCTTACCTGAACAGGAGCTGCACTTGAGGTAGAACAAGGACAAAATGACTTGGAACTACAGGTTCTACTACTACCGGAGCTTGTGTCAAACACTGCTGTAATTTAAGTCAAAACACTGATCTAAAAGACCTAGTTCATCCAAAATATTTAGTTTGATTTCTAGCTAAATTGAAGTATATAATTTAGAGATGATGAAGCAATCTTTCTCATCTCAAACATTTTCTCTTTTGTTAAAAATATATTTATGGAATTCCTTGTTTTACAGAAATTATAAATTTTGATTTCCCGTGTTGATTTGAGAGTAAAATTGTTTTAAGAATACTAGAATTTTCAAAGAACAAAAGCATTTTTGATCAGGTATGCTCAGTGCTTTTTGAATCCAGAAAATGAAGTACTGTGCTAAACTATAAGGAGTCTAATAAGAGTGTTTGTGGACAGAAAAAAGAGTAGTCTTGTTTTNGCTCAGAAATAATTCGACTTCTAAACTTGTGATCCTGTCATTTTTAGAAAAGCTTCTTTAGGTCAAAGTTTTAATGATTTTTTTTAAGCTTTTGAATACTCACTCTCTTCTAGACTATGTTAATGTTAAACTGTTGTCCTATTTCTACAGAAGAATTGATTCAAAGGCTAGACCAATAGAAATGCTTGACATTTATTTTTGAAAGAATATTTTGTGCATAGACCATTATACTATATGTGTCTATTTTAAGATTTAATATTAAGATAGTAAACCAGGTTGTGGCAGTCAATCCTTGAAGCTCTTTTCTACCTGGCCCATGCCTTTGCTTCACAGAAAGTGGTAAACAAGTCCTGGGCCAGGTCCTGCATGCCAGCAGCTGACTGTTGGCTTGTGCCAGCAGTAGACACAAGATAGCTTGTATTTCTTTGAGAGCAAAAGGGAAAACTAATGGCAAGCCCTCAACTATGTCCACACATTACCAAATAGGTTCATGGATCTCACTGCATATTTAAAGCCTTCAGGAAGACTGAAGACTTGTAGTATTTTGAACTAATTCATATTTTCATAATAAAGGTTCTAATATTGAAATTATCTGAAATTGTATTTCTTGGAGTTGACTGACAAATGTTTTCCAATGTCTTTATAAGTTCGAGTTCCTCTCTTGAACATAATTGTAATAAAACTCTTCTTCCCTAACAATTTTAGCCTCCAGGAGGCAGCAAAAATTTATGGGATTTGGTTGCTGTTATAAAGGGACAGGATGACAGTTTGCTTCCACAAAACTACTGCAAAGGAATTATGCATATGAAACACCTCATTAGATTTAGACTGGTAAGTGAAGCACAAGCAATATGTGAAAATGGTTGTTGGTCCGTGTAGTATTTCATTATTAAAAATAACATTCAATGCTTTACAAAAGGTCACAACTTCATATCCAAAGATATTTGTGCAATACCAGTTCTTCACTGCAATACTAGTCTGTTACAATTGTGTCTAGCTGAGTCTGTGACTTCATGCATACTCAGTGTTAAAATGCTAGGTTACAGTGATTAACTAGAAAAGCATTTTTCAAAACAAAAGAAATTGGAAGCAATCATCAGTACAGTTTCAGCTATGAAGTGAGTTTGTCTTGCCTATTGTATACAGTGTACTTTTATGTTCAGTGAAGTCAAATTATTTGTGTGTATAAATATGATGTGTGTAGCTATGTTGAGATGTACAGACAGGGGAATTCATGTCTGAAAATGGGAGAGAGCAGAAATAAGTTCTATAGCTCTCTGGAAGAAGGGATGGCAAGAACCTGTCATTAATACAGATACACAGCTTAAGAGTGACTTGGATGAGAATAGGAAATTCAAGTACTAGGCCATAAATTTATTAGTAGCTGCATTTATGAATATGCAACCAGATACACAGTTTGTATAGAATATGCAGATTTATCATTCTGTCAGGGAGCTCTTAGGAGTACTAAAGAATCCCATACTCTAATGACTGGATTGTAAATAGTTGAAAGATTATCTACGGGTAGGGATCAGGGAATGCACTTGCTAGACCCAGGGCTAATACTTGACAGGTATCCCCTGTTGTTTGCTGTTACATGCTGTCTCTTTTGTAAAATCACAGGCTCTTGAAGAGTGTCCTATGTTCCTTATGACTCTCAAGTGATTAAAGTTTATCAGTGTTGTTAACTCTAGTAATAGCAGCTGCTCTGCTAATCCTATGAAGCTCTGTGTGTCCATGTGTCCAAAAATACCAGTTTTCTCAGCCAGTTAGCCTGAGAAGACATTAAATCTTGACTTGTGCAGTGCCAGCAGCCTGTTTATCCCTGCAACATGATTTCATGCATTTATAACTCCAGTGACCTAGAGTAACTACAGTAATTGCTAGTCATTCTGTGGACCTGGATTAAGTGTGTGAACAGTTTTAATTAATTAATGTGAATTAATTAAAATATTTTTTTCCCCTTCTTGCTGACTCAAACTTGTTTGAGAGCTTTAAGAGAAAGTATGGTGTAGGGTAATGCTGACTGCTTGTTAAGGACTGCTAGTACTCTCTTTTCCTCAGGAACCTAAATAGTGGCACTGCAGCACCTACACATTTCAGGATGAAGTAAGGATGCAGAGCAACTCTGTTTTTTCTGTTTTTAGGAAACAGGAGGATGCATTGGAGACTTTAGCATGAAAATAAGAAAAAATATAGAGATGCTGAGGAAAAAAATTAATGTAGTATGTTTTTTTTAAAAAAACAGACCCCTGGGAGCTGCCATTGGTGTACATGGCAGTTTACTTTGGTGAAGAATGTTCAAAATTCATTCTCCATCTTCCATATATGGTACTGCAAAGTCATGAGTAGCTAAATGCCATCACTGTGCATTGATGCACAATTCAACTGAGAATTCTTGACATAAGAATCTCCCTTTCCTTTTTTTTTTTCCTGTACATATAATTCTGTTGCAGCTTGTTTCTCAGACTCTGCCAGATGAAGAAATTTATTCTTATCTTCCCAACTAATATAAAAATTGCAGCAGTTGGGAATACAAATAATATGTTGGCTATAAGGTTAATGGGGCACGACGGATCAGACCACAGAGCCTATTGCCTACCACTTAAGCCTACTGCCTTTGCTATTTCTTTATGTGGACACCATTATAATGGTAATATGTACAATTTTCAGCTCTGTATGGTTTATGTTCACAAATATTTTTTAAGTTTCAAAATATCAAGATTTTTATGAGGGATATCTGAGTGAATTACTGTTATATATGAGAATAAAAAATTAAGTTCTTATAGGAAGATAATCAAGGAAAATGTATACACACAACAAAACACTAACACATTTACTTTAACAACATAAACATAGTTCATTGTGATTTCTTTGAAATCTCTTTCAATTAGCTCTTTCTCTAAAGAATTTTTTTCTTACATTATAACCTTTATATTCTGCTGTAATATTTGGCAATAGTCCATTCTTAAGAAAATCTGTTTTCATCACAGGAAACTTCTTAATCTTTTTTTTTTTTTCCCCTCAGTCCAAGGCACAAGAGCTGACAACAGTAAAGATGTCTAAGTTTGGAGGTGGTATTGGTGCACCAAGCAAAGAGGAAAGACTCAAAGAAGCTGCAGAAATACATTTAAGATTAGGACAAATTCAGCGATATTGTGAGCTAATGGTAGAACTTGGAGAGGTAAAATATCAGAACACTACTGAAGAATAAAAAAATATGAAGGTTTCTGAAAACCAGCTACCCTAGCAAAGATGGGGAGGCAATGAATGGGTCACAAGTCCCCAAAAAAGTAATCTTGTTCCACTTATTTTTAACATATGCAGTCTAAAGCATAGCACACTCCTTACTTAACTCTTGACAAATATATTTTTAATGGGAAAAAATTACACTAGTTTAAAATATGGCTGTTCCTCAAACAGAAACTGTCAAGTTAAATGTATTGCTGCTTTCTTCTAGTGGGACAAAGCTCTCTCAGTTGCACCTGGTGTATCAATGAAATATTGGAGGAAGTTAATGCAAAGGTAAGTTAATTAAAGTATGATAGTGAATTGTAGCTTTAGTCCATAAAAGGACACAGACAAGTAGAAAGGATGGATATTATTACCAGATACATTTGTCTTTTGTTACAGCATTCTAGTGATGTTACTTTTTACTTAGTAAGCTTTGGGATGGAACCATGCAGGATTTCAACATTAACTCTGTGTACAAGAATCAAAGGGTTGAACATAAATTGCAACTTTATAAACTCTTTAGTGCAGTATTCACAGTTTGTAAGTCTGGAAAGCCAGATGGGTTTCAGTGAACTTTATTCGGCTTCATCTAACACCTACACCATATAGGCAAGTTTGGTGGTTGTTCATATATATGTAGATCTTTCTTGTTTATTTATTAATTTGTTTAATTAGGAGAGCTGATCAGTTAATTCAGGAAGAAAATGATGATGTCATCCCATACTGTATAGCTATTGGAGATGTGAAGAAACTTGTTTCTTTCTTTACTTCAAGAGGTCAGCTTAAAGAGGCTCTACTTGTTGCACAGGTATTACTACATATATACCAGTGTGGGAGATGTATTTAGCTGTTAGCTTGTAACTCAGAATATGACATGCATATTTAAAAGGCAAAATAGGTGAATAATGATGCCCTAGTCTTTACTTCCATGTGGTATTGACCAGTTTTTATACTGAAATCATAAGAAGGAGGTACCTCATGTTTACAGATTTAAAGCCTGATTCTTCTAAACTGCAACCAAATGACCATAATAAAAACTGATGTGTTCAATTTCAATTGAAATGGAAGCTGATTTTCAACAGTCAGTATTGCCCTTAGCATCAAATTCATGTAGGATTTGATTTCTCTTGAATTTCTACTGAGAAATCATCTGTATGTGTTAGCTAAATAGCTGAATAATGTACAGAATGTAACTTTGACACATGCTTAGATTTAACACGCTATAATGTTTGAACTTTAAAGCAAGTTAAAGCTTCAGAAAGATCTTAATTTTTCATGTAAGAGAGGTATTGCAGAGATATTACAATTCATGGAATAGTCTTTGTCTCGAAGTTTTAATAAGATAATAATGAAGAACAAAATGCCAGCATTTACCTTCCTTTTTAACTGAGCCCTGAGGTTTAATGGTGTTATCCCAGCTATGTCTTAAAGCATGTGAAAGAATTTCAAAAAATCACAGAATCAATTAGGTTGGAAAAGATCTCTGAGATCACTGAGTCCAACCCTTGACCAACCGCCACTTTGTCAACTGATTTCATTTTAACCCACATTGATCTCTTTGTATATAATGTTAGAAATAAATTATTGCCAGATACAGAGAAAAGTTCACCTTAAGCTACTATATGCCAAATCTTTCCAGATTTGCTGGTATACCTGCTGAGAAGTATCTATAGACCTCATCCTTCCCTCAGAGCTGCTTGCTCTTTGGGGTGCAAAAATCAAGGTTGTAGCCTTCACCATCCATTATGTCCAAATGCTGAAAAATCCTGCACAAATGCATAGGAAGGAAGAAGTCTCTTACTTCGGTGGAATTCTTGTATGGCTGGAAAAAACTGGGCTAAGATTTAGCTGTGAATAAGTTCATTATTTTAAACATTCTAACTTTTTTTTGTTGTTGTTTTTATAACTGGACTTTAGAACTTTTTTTATATATCTTAGATTATTCTTTATTGTTATTGAAAAATTTCATTTCATCTTCAGTTTGAATTCTGCATTAATTAATCTATATTTTATTCACTTCCAGGCAGCTTGTGAAGGAAATATACGGATGTTACCACTCTCCACAACAAGCGGAACTTCAAATTCTAGTGGAAACAATACAGATGATTATAATGAGTAAGTTGTTCTAGTTTATAACTATAAACCTCATCTTACTGCAGAGTGTAAAGTCATTGAGGGAGATAAAGCGTAGTGGTTTAATTTGGCATCAGCAATGTAGAGTTCAACAAAATACTGCATCTTCTAGTACTTAGTTAATAGAGTTACTACCTACCTGATGCTACACTAATTTCCCTATTGTGCCTCCTGGCACAAAATGGATTTTTCATACGTATGTATTATAATCATAAATGTCCTTTTCACTTGCTTGATATGTAAGATGCATTCCTGCACGCTAAAATATATAGCCTATTAAATGAGAACTTTTGGTGAATAAGATTTAGCATTATCTGTGATCCCCTGTTATTACATAATCTCCTCCTGAAGCTTTGCTGTTTGTCATCACTGAAGGTTCTGATAATGTCAAATAAAAATCATACTGAGAGAGTAGGTTTAGATAAGATATTAGGGAAAAAATCTTTACTATGAGATTGGTGAGGCACTGGAGCAGGTTGTCCAGAGAAGCTGTGGCTGCCCCATCTCTGGAAGTGTTCAAGGTCAGGTTGGATGGGGCTCTGAGTAACCCAGTCTAGGGGAAGGCATCCGTGCCGATGGCAGGGGACTTCGAACAGAATGATCTTTAAGGTCCCTTCCAACACAAGCCATTTTATGATTCTATGATTCTCATTGTCCATGCCCATAGAAAAAAACCCAAATATGCACCTCTCCTTGTCTAGAGCAGCACTCAAAACCCTGAATTACATTATCAAGTTATAGGTGTAATAACAAAAACAATTTGGACGCTGTGTGGTTACTTTGTAGTATTGTGAGCAGTTTTTGAGCAGTTAGAGAAATACTGGTGCAGAATTTACAGGTACAGATTGGATATCCAAATATTTGATTTTTCTTCTGTCAATCTGAAGAGACATTTCCTACTGATGTAAACTTTGGGAAACTGACCCACCTCAGTATGCACCAACATAAGTAATGGATGAAGCTCAAACAGATTGCATTTTTCAAGCTACTAGTGTCATTATCTGTGAGCCAAATATAGCAACTTTTAGGGTACAGAAGCAAACGTGGTGAATTTTACATAAATTAAGACCCAAGGCACTCCAACCTTAAAGTGACCTTGCAGAATTCATTTTTTGCTCTTGCAGTCTCCTGCAGAAGGTCAGTAAAGAACTGGCAGATTGGTATTTCCAGGATGGCCGTGCAGTTCTTGCAGCATGTTGTCATCTGGCTGTTGAAAATATAGAGGTAATTTTTTTTTTCTTTAACAATGAAAAAACAAACATTGACTTCCTTTTTACATCTCCACATATTTTAAAATTTATGTATCATATTCTAAAATGGTATTTGTCATTTGATTTTTTTATATTTATGCAGAGTTAGTTATAGTATTAAAGTTAGTAGCAGAACTCCCTTGATTCTATTACATTCAACGTTTCTCTCATGCACAGAAGGTAGCATGTTGTTGCTGACTTTCATTTAAAATATCTTGTTATATTAGACAATATAAGATACTTAAGTACCTTAGATATATACATCTAAGTGTTACTGTTTATGGTGACCCAAAATACCCATTCAGAACTGGAAGTTATTGTGCTAAAGAAGATGCAATCATCCACCTTGAAGAATTTACAGTCTAAATGAAGAAGTAAATAGAAAAAAAACTCCCACCCTTCAGTACACAAACAGAACTGACATATAGGAAACATTTTATTATGTTTTTTATTTGCTTGTAGTTTTACAAAGTATATGTTTTCCTCATTTTATCTGGATTTTGTTGTTGCTGCCTTATCATGTTTTTCCTCCTCTATCCCCCCAAAAAAATAATTCAATCCCAATGAGCTGTTCTGAGAGAAACTGAGAATCAGTAAATTTCTATATTTCTAAATAGACATATGTCAAGTTGTTGTGTAGTCTCATAGGGTTTCATATTCTGGTATGCCTATCGGTATCTATACTCAGAGAGAGTAAGAACAGGACAATCCTTCCTTTTCTTGGGTTTTGGAGTCTCCTTTCATTGAAAGAGAGGGGGAATTATACACTCTGAATGCTAGTGTCCTTAAGATTAGATGGAATTCCTAGCATGCATTTAAGGTATGCAGGAGGATTCTGCTAAAGGAAATCTATTTGGTTGTTTAAAAACACATTAACACATGGTGCACAATTATTTACTCATTCAAGAGACCCAAAATATATATATTTGAGTTTAGCTATTGCATATTTAGTCCTTCTGTAGAAAGTCTCATAAGTGAATGTCATATGCTCAACATGATGAATGCCCAAAACTGCTTATGTCCCTTAATGATATCATTTTTTCATTGAGCAAGCTTGCGATGGCAAACCTGATTCGTGGAAATGAACTGGAGTTGGCAATCAGTGTGGGTACTGTCTTGGGAGAAAGTGCTGCACAAGGAACACATTATGCCCTAGAATTACTAGCAAGAAAATGTATGGCAGTAATAACATGGTAAGAATTTTTTAATCCAAAGAAGATTTTTTAAATTTTCTTCCTGATGAAGCAATCAAGGTGTGTCTTTGTGAAACTTTTGTAGAGCTCAAACTACCATGGGAAGGGAAAATAAAAATTGCTGCTTGAATAAGAATTGCTATATTAGACCTTTGAAGTACAGGGCATGCAAATGTTCTGCTTTAATCTCAAAATACATTCTGTATGCATTGTAAATGAGAGAGAAGTCATTGTCAGAGTATGAAACCCACTGAAAAAAAACACCTAGCTACTTGAACAATAGGTAGCTTATGAGGTCCTAGTTTGTACTGAGTAAAAAGAACGGCTTCAAAAAAAGTAAGACTGGAATTGATTTAAAAAGTCAAAAGGAACAGCTCAATCAGGATATGTAAAGTGATTTTTAAGTATTTGATTGAAAAATATAAAACTATGAGTCTGAGGAATTGTCTTCTATTGGTATTAGGAACACAAGACTCCTGCAAAGATTTAAGGATGAAACAGGATTACTATTTAATTCTGAAGAAGTAACTTCTCTCTTACATTTAGGGGAAGCCTTCTGTGGTAAATTTTCTTTTCCTCAATTGAAGAATACGACTTCTTGTTTTCTATCTAATGATGAAAAAGCAGGAAAACCGTCCTAAGGTGTATTTGGCAACTGTATAACTGCCAAATTGACATTTGTTAATTTGGTTTATAATTAACATTTCTTAGAAAATGTTAGTTAATGTACTTAAACAGTTAAGGATCAGTTTTTCTTCTACAGTTAGTATTTGCTAATGTATCTAGAGGTAGCCTGAGAGAAACATAGTGGAACTCCTCTCTACAGAACATTTAGCTTTCATTAGACAATGAAGCACTGTAGAAAAAGATAAAATGAGAAACTGGTGACTTGCTGCTTTCATTTTGCAATGGTTTAGCATGTCTGCATTGCACCAGTCTTAATAGTGTTGTTTTGGCAATTCCATCTGCAGCTTTTAAGGTGTCTGAAGCTCCTTCATTTTGAAGGGTGATTTTTATGTAGCCTCTGATAGGAAGCACTGGATGCTAAAGAAACCAGTGTATATTTTTTCCAGTTCTGTAACAAAAGCTTGTTCTGGTCTCAGGGCCATAATTAGTGCTTATAACGGTATGACATTTATGTTTATGTTCATAAAGGTTCTGTAAGCTTACAGCATATGTACACTGAAGTCTACATGGGTATACACGATAAAATTTTAAAGTGATTTTTGCGCAGTATATTGCCCAAGTATTCATCTGGATTTGTCAATGTGTTTCACACACCATACTGAACACCTATATTCTGATTTTCAGCCATTGCAGCATATTTTTTATATTCGGTAGGAAAAGGTCAGAGATTCATTAATCTGTTTTGTAATAAAGAGATTTTCACACAGCATAATCCCCTTGGTTAACTGCACTCATACGATGATGTATAGGGAAGCTGGAGTTCAAAGGTCTCTGATAGTTGAAGGGCTCCCTTTTTATTTTTACTGGTTGTTATGCTTAGGGATATCCATCAGTTGGAAACATTTCACTGCAGCAAAGCACTTAATTGTAGACAGCAAAGGGAATACCAGAAGGATCCTGATGGCTTAATAAAGAAATCAGTTACTGGTGGAATGTTTCTTGGGTTTTGGTTCATTGTTTTTAGAAATGTTTAAAAATATAAAATCAAGCCAAAAAATAATTTAAAACTGAACATTCATGCACTTTCCCAAATCTAGAGCCTTGAGAAAATTGTGTGAGGGTTTAAGGACACATTTTTAGTTGTATTTAATACCTAAATACTGTCAAAAGCAATGTTTACTATTCAAAGAGCTGGTCATATTTTACCTGAGATATTGACTTCTGCATATGCAAACTCAGCCACCTCATTTTGATCTTTATACTCGACAGTGTTTTCAGTTTGATTCTTAAAAATCATTCCAGTTTCTTAAAAATTCCAGATTCTGAAAAATCATTCCAGGTAGGACAATTTGTAGGCCATTATATGAGGGCTTCTTTTAATTACTTTTTTCCAAATGAATATTGGATTTCAGTTTTTTGACAAGACAATTTCTACTCACTTAAAAAATGTTCAAATTGCTTATGAAGATTAGTACATATGAGTAAGTGATCTGGAAAATAGTTTAAGAACTTGTGAAATATCCTAGTTTCTGAAAATAGTTTAAGAACTTGTGAAATATCCTAGTTTCTGAAAGAATGCTTCTGTAAGTTGGAAAAGTGGCACAGTAATAATATCACCGATTTTCTAAAGACCTTTTGGCATGAGTTTCTTTATGTTGTCAAAAGGCATAAAATGGAAAGCTGTTGTTTTGTTGTTGCTGTTGAAGTCAGTTGCCTTAACCCTTAGATTTGCTGCTGTAGTTTAATTATTTTCTATCAGATATTTTCTCTGTAAAATAATACAATTTTTTTTTTCAATACTGTTTCAATGTCTTCCTTTTAGCTTCCCATCACTTGGATACAGGTATTTTTTGGAGAAAGTTTAAGCTTATTTTTTCCTTTAATAAAGTCACAAGTTTTTCAAATTTCTCTAAGTGTCCTAGTTTTTAATTGTGAGTAATACTTGAAAGTGAGATAGAAAGCAGTTGCAAATATTGAATAATAGCTTACTTGCACGTTTTTAAGCTAAGGAGCACATTCTGAAAATCCAGAGGAAATTAGTAGGATTTTTTGCCTTACACAGAGGCAAGTCAGCCTTGAGGTTCACAGTCTGCATGAATAGAAGAGTCACAGAATAACCAGTTATTAAAACTTAAGTAGAACAATTTCCAAATAATTTCCTAATATTACACATGTTCCCTTCAGCTGTTTGTTTTGTGAAGGATAGGGTAACAAATGGTAAAAAGTTTAGGAAAATGTAAGAAACATCAGTTTGCTAGAACAGTTTTCCTTTGAGAAGGATGAAAATAGATATTACATTCTTTTCCTGTATAATCTCTCTATGTTAATGTCACATGAGCACTAAGCCATTCTGGATGACAGAGAGATATCCTACAGTGATGTCATGAAACTTTAGAAGCCTGGAATTTTGAGGATCGTTTCATGACACAGAACCACATTATCATCTTTTCTTCTCTCAAACTTGAGGGTTCCTACTCTCCTTTCCTTGCTCACATAGTCTTCCATTTCACTTTGAGATGGTTCTGATGCTTAAGAATTTCACAGCTGTGTAATTCAACCAACTAAATTAACAGAAAATTAATGAATGACTTTCCCAATAAGATGAATAATTAAGCCTCATTTATTGAACAAAAATAGTCATAGAGACTGAGGTTGCTTCTGCACTTCTCTGGAAATAGTATTTTTTCAGTAAACTCTTCTTTATGAAAGGAATGTAAAAGAGAAAATAGTTTCCTTTTATTAAAAAACATCAAGAGTAACTACATGTCTTCTTTTGTTTTTTTCTGCAGGGATTTAGCTATTGATCTTCTTATGATGATTCCTGATAATAAACTGCAGTTAGTAAAATTATGTGCTTTTTATCCTGGATGCATAGCAGAAATAAATGACCTGCATGAAAAGGTACAATGTAAAAGAATTTACCTGAATCTATTAATGTTTTGTATTGATTTATTTGCTAATTTCAAAAAACATAAGGCAATATAAAACCATAAGATGAATTTGTCTCTACCGTCTTATATGTAACATATTCTTTTTGCTTCTATTAGTCTTTGTTGACTTTATTTTCAGTATGGTACAATAAATTTAGTTCTTCATTTCTGTCCTTTGTGCACTCTTTTCCTAACACGTTACTTTCTGAAGTAGCTTATGATCTTCAGAATTACCTGTCAGTATGATTTATAACCTACTAGATGTGCAGCCTAATCATGTTTTGGCAGATCAACTTTCTGTAGTCTGAATTGTTTTATATCTTATGCCTGTAATGTCCATAAATGCCCCCTTTCCTCTTCAGCAACAGAAGGATCTGCTTTGGTTGCACTCCCTTAGGGTGCAACTCAGACTGCATATTTATTAAACAGTAGTAAAAACTTCACAAAAACATTAGCAATGAAAACTGGTACTGCTTAAATTAAAGTTATAGCGTTGCTCTGGTCTAGATTACTTTCTTAATGAGCATTATATGCATGTATGTCTTTCAATGACTCCTTCAAAGAGAATTTTTTCTTATTGTTATGTACAAACATCAGTATTTCTCTGCATCTTAGAGAAGTGTTTGAACATTTCAGTAATTTTCTGTCAAAATGTTTGGTTTCCAGTGTAATCTTCCTGATGTGGAAGAATGTATGCGAGTGGCAGAGACAATTCAGGAAGAGGGGGATGTATTTGAAACAATAAAGTACTATCTGTTAAGCACAGAACCTGAAAAGGCTCTCCCTCTTGGCATTCAGTATGTGAAAGGTAGGTACTTGGATGAAGAACAATTTCAAAGCAAAAGTCACCTGTATAACTTGCCTCATGAGATATTTTTCTTTTTTGTTTTTCAACAGAACAACTTTGTGGCTCAGATTGGACTTTAGATGCAGTCTTTCCATATCTTGATCTTTTAAGTTATATACGGACTGAACAGTTAATGTTGCCTAAATGTAGTGAGTGAGTATATTTTCCTGACTTAGAAAAGTGGAACTTTCCTTAAAGGAATCTGTCAGATTGTATATATATAGGTGCACACTGTTAGTATCATTTTTTTTGTTTAACAGAAGAGGGACACAAAAAAAATTCCAGCAAGCATGCTTGTTTCCAGTCTGGAAAATAGACTGTGGACTCTCCCAAATTTTGAAGGTTTAGCAAGAAAAAAAAGATATTTTACTGATTTGTTCTCTGTGAAGCATTTACAGTGTGTGAATCAATGTTGGTCTTATGTGAAGAGCTTCACTTTGATCACCTCTGGTTTCAGTTCCCTGAAGTGGTATCACAAATTATGTGGGCTTTTTTGTCAAAGTGTTAAGGAATGTTGGGCTGCCACTCTCAGAATTAATTCTAAAATAGTTGGATAGCTCTGGTTCACCTTTATGATAGATGGTTGCAGCTAGGCCTAGGTGCCTACAGAAATAGACATGTGAAGAACAAAAAGGAGAAAAAAGCTGGGGAAACTCGGTGAAACTGAAATCAACAGTAATATTTGGGGCAGTTTTATTTACGTTTAGAGTTCTATCACACTAAAAAGTCTGAGTGATGTTGTTTTTGTAACTCTACATGATTGTGCTTAAAAATTGTGTTGTACATGCCATTTAAAATTTAATAATGGAGATCAATATGAAGCAGATGGAGTCTGTTTTAACAAGTTCATGACACAGAAAGTAAACATAATCAACAAACATATATTCTCCAGAAAAGGTGGATGGATAAATTAGGTTTTAAAATTATAACATGAATATGAGTTTGTTTAATGTTTTTCCAAATGCTTGTTGTTTTTCATGATTGATACTTGTTCATTTATAGATTTCGGAATGAGTTGCTGATTTTGTGTGGTTACGTTGGTGCTTTACTTGCTATCAGAAGACAGTACAATAGCATTGTACCTGCACTGTATGAGTATACAAGGTAATACTGTGTTTTCATTAACTCTGAGTAATCTCAGTCCTTATTATGACATATGCCATACATTGAGCCCACTTCTTCACATCCCATCCCAAAAAAATTAAAACATGTCTTTCCTCCTACCTATCCTCATGTCAAAAACTTGGTGAGAGGATTGGGAAAAGGGAAAAGGAGCATTTGTTTGTTGCTGGTTTGTTTTTTTCTTATCTGAACCTAAAGAAATAAAAAGATGAAATACAAGCTTTTACAGAAGGGCTATTCTGATATGGATATTATTAGATTAGTAACAAGCAGTCTTCGGGATTCAGTTTGTGATACTTTTGGATATAAATCTTTAAATTACCTATTATGTAAAGAACCACAGAACAATACCGCTCAAGGTTTTGTTCTTGGATTGCCCAATATCTTCAAGACTCTCAGGTTTTTAGTTTCTTGCCCATCTTAAACTGGACACTTACCTGCTTAAGGTGGACATTTTACATGCTTAAGCAGGACATTTTTAAGGTATCACAACACAAATGAAAGATGGCAGAATTAGGTTAGGTAGTAACTGCCCCCTATATTATATTTTGATAAATAAAAAAATGCATCCACTGCATGGGTTTTGAAACTGTTTTCTGCAAGTGAAACAAGGCTGTCCCAATGTATGTGCTGAACTGTGTTTCTCCAACTGCATTTTTACCATATGTGGCATATGTAGGCAAAATGGATCCTTAATTTTAGTAAAATTGACAATATTAAGAAATAAAAACACATAGAGCCTTGAAATATAGAGCGGCATCAAATTAAAAAACATACAGCAAATTAAATAAGGAAATAGGGATAATTAAAATAAAATTTAAATCTAAAGCTATACTTTTATAACTTGTATGAGTATTACTGAAGTTTAATATAGTATATATTGTGAAGGATCAATTTAATTCCATGGTTATTCCATATCCAATTGGAAATAGTTTTACTTTACTACTGTCTGTCATGTTTTGCTTCTAAGAAAATAGTCATTATTAGGATTAATTAGGACTTTAATTACTTGCATTCCTTTTCAGTCAGCTTTTAAAAAGACGGGAAGTATCTGTACCTTTGAAAATTGAACAGCTTTCTGAGGAATTAGATGCATGGAGAGCTTGCACACAATCAAACAAGTAGGTGGAAAAATATAAAATTACCATGAGTGAGACTAGTAGTATTTAACTGTTCCGTTGTAAATTTATTCCCTTTGTAAAGTCTGAATATCACTGCTTTGCGGCTCTTAACTTCTAACACATACTAGGAAGCAAAGTTGAAATCCAAATTTCTTTTATGTGCCTAGGCCTACGGATGAGTTGCCATGCACCCCGCCCTCTGAATCGCAGAGAGCGCTGTATTCAGCACTTGTATCGCGAATTCAGGAGGAGCCCCTGAAGGGAATGCTGGGGCCAGACTGTGTCACTGGGTCGAATCTTCCCAGTCATTCAGATGTTCATACCTCTTGTTTGACTGGGCTAAAGATCCAGGTATGGTTTCAGAGAGCTGAAGTGTTCTTTCTTGCTGATAGCATCAACTGCTTGTGAGGTTGCCATAAATCAAAGGTCCCTCCCACCAGCTGGCTGGAAAAAAGTTTACTCTCTTACCACAGGAGCAGAGTTAAAGGTGACAGGCCATGACATCTGCTATATAAGAAAGGCTGTATAAAGAATTGTCCAATCAAATAGTTGTCATTTCCCAAATCCAAAACCTTTTAATTTACATGTGAAAGATTTCCTTTGCCAAATGTTGTGTCTAAAATGCAATTTATCTTATTGGCTACTCCCTCACCACAGCTTGAATAAAATCCAGGAAATTATTTGTCTTCAACCACATACTAACATTTTTCTGGTTTTGGTTTTTATCACTATGGAAATGCATACTATAAAACTTGGAATTCATGACTAATTAAATCCAGATATTAGACGACTAAATACTCAAATATATTTATTCATCACTCACATTGAGTTTTATGATTAATACACATAGTCCTTATAACACCTCTTTAGCATATCTTGTTATTTTAATAAAGAGAAAATTGAAAGATTCTGAAAACACTACTCCTGACTGCAGACAATGCCTCAGTGTGAATTTACTTTCCTAGGTGATGCCGAGTCTGTTTCCTCTGTCCAGTGTAAGATGTCAGCCCAAAGATTAACAGGGTGCTTTAGGGACTAAGAGGGATGGATACTTTCATGACAAAAATTGGAGTTTACAAAATGCTAGTGGGATTTTTGAGGTAAACAAAATTCTCAACTGCTCACCATCAATCTGAAAAAACTTGCTGTCAACACTTCCAGATTGGATCAGTGGTCTCTGTTTATGGCTGTACTCTCAACATTTGCTAACACCCATGTAAAGCTGACAGTGTTATAGTGAGAATAGCAAATATGGTGTCACCAGTTTATCATCTACAGGATCCTTATTTCTGGATTAGCATACATTAGGAGTCATGGCTTTAGGCATGCAGATCAGCTCATCAAAATCAGTTAATACTAAAGCAGAGCAGCCTGCTTGTATGGGTTTACAAGTTTTACGTAGTAAGTTTGGAGAGCATAACTCTCTAAGAAAGCACTGAAACTGAACAGCAGCTTTGAGTGCAGATTTTGTCAAATTAATAAATTAGCAAATAGCTCTTTTTCCAACACATGAACAGGTACTTTGTCCTCTTCATAGTGAATACAAATTGTTCTGTAGACTGCATGTAGACTATATTTTCAAGCAATTCATGGAGGCATTATATCAGGGGGGTTTTTTGTAGATAGGAAAAAGCACAGATCAGGAGAAATAATGCCAGACATGATGAAATATGGACAGTATTCTGAACAAAGATGGTTGTTAGCTCAGATTCTAATTCAAGCTAAATTTAACTCTGGAATAATTGACAAGTATATATAAAATAACAATAAAACACATCAAACTAAAAATTTAAATATTATGGAAGGTTGGCTTGACAGATTTAGGAACATAAGTGCCCTCAGTTCATAACGTGTAGCTGTTAATCAGAGTTTTAGGTGAGTGGGGAAAAATTTCTGTATGAACATAGTGGATAGGTCTAAACAAAGTTTTTATATTCTTTTCAGATAAAATGTGCTTTTTGTTGTGGCCTTTACACAAAACATGTATAATTTCTTTTTCTTTCCCTTCCCAAACATTTTTGCTTTACAGGGTCCTGTGTTCTTCCTTGAAGATGGAAAATCTGCTATTTCACTGAATGATGCTTTGATGTGGGCCAAAGTGAATCCTTTTTCACCATTAGGGACTGGAATACGACTTAACCCATTTTGATGATGTGTTTCCTCTGTACTTTATAGTGCTTAAAATAACGCTCTGGGAGTTAATACTGATTTAACCTTGATTTTCAAAGGACAGAAAAGTGGTAGTTGATTCCTCCTGAAGGTCAATTACTTGAACTTTGAAAATTGTAAAATGAGAACAAAAGGATTTCTATACAAATGTTTGTTGAGAATCCAAAGAAAAAAATTATTTGATAATCCAAAGAAAAAGTCCTAATTTCATATATAGCCATGTCATTTTTTTTAGTAAAAATATTGTCGTCAGACAATTATTTTTGTCAACTCTGTGTGAATAGATGCTTTGTAAAGTAAGCAACTATCTACACATTACCAAAATATTGATAACAAACTGTGAAACCCATAAACACCCTTCCCAATATATAATAATAGAATAACTTTATTGACAGCAACTGCAGCCTGTTTTTAGAATGACTGGCTTTTTTTGGCTTTTTCACACTGTCCCCCTTTTTAAT
Source organism: Promerops cafer (assembly GCA_013398275.1). Classification (NCBI taxonomy): domain Eukaryota; kingdom Metazoa; phylum Chordata; class Aves; order Passeriformes; family Nectariniidae; genus Promerops; species Promerops cafer. The sequence goes on from VZSE01007455.1 coordinate 356,990, forward strand.
TTGAACTTTTTTTTTTTTTTTTTGGTTTTTTCCCACTGTCCCCCTTTATAATTTTTACTTTTTTTTTTTTTTTTTTTGGCTTTTTCACACTGTCCCCCTTTATAATTTGAACTAATTTTTCACACAGAGTTCTAAAGCAAAAGTAAAACTTAAAGAGTAGGTTTTATTCATCCACTTGTTATTGTGCTTTAATAGCAGTACAAATAGAAGGTCACTTATGTTTTGTTTAGATTATCTATGTTTTGCTTAGAGTATCTATTTATTATTTACTTATTTAGATTATCTAGATTACAAAATTCTATTTTCTAATAGGATCATATTTGGCTATACTTTCACCGGAGGCTAAAACCCTTTATAAGCTTTTTTTTTTTTTTTTAACAAAGGCTTTGTATAGAAAAATCAGCATATTTATTGAAGTTAACTATGCTATGTACATTTTAAATGCTTGTTTTCTCTTTACATTTTGTATTAGTTATAAACATGCATATAATATGACAGACCAGAAGTAAATATTTGTGCATATATATTTTTATTTACAAAATCTGTGCTCAAATGGAAAAACAGTTATGGCAATATAATACTAAAAATATTTAAACTTTAAAGCTGTGTATAGTTTGGAATTTAATTATAAGGCAAATATTATACTCATTATTCTTATTAGTAATCCTTACAATCAGAATTGCTCACCTGTAGAAAAGATGCATTGGTTACAATACTCTTTATTAGCTTAATTGATGGCACATAAGCAGAAATCTACTTTATTTGTTTTTACACTTTTTGCTGCTGCTTTAAAGCAAATTTTAAAATTTATTTAAATTCCTGATAGTTACATGAAATGTAAAGAGGCTGCAATTAAAAATTGGCAGAATTATTTCTATAGCAACTGTTGTAAAACTAGAAATAGTATCAGGTCTCTGTATAGCAGATCCTATCAAACAAACCTCAATGTAGAGGTAAGCCTTGCCCTTATTTAACTATAGAAATAACAATGCCACCATGCTGGAAAGGTAGGATGGAGATTAGAAATAAAAGAAAATCCTGGGTTGTTTTTTTCCCTCCCTCTTTAAAATGGTAAAATTTCACTCTGGCAATGTCCTAGAGTATTACTACAGGGTTTCTGGTGTAAGAATGCATTGGGCAGAGGGAACACAGCTATTTAGTACCCTAAAAACCCCATTTTTATACGTACTTGGGTGCTGGAACGGAATCTTTTACTTCCTGCAAGTGTTTGAAAATGTTTTTCCTTTGTTCACTCCATGGAGCTTGCAGAAGAAGAATTTGGTTTCAGAAGTTAAAATTCATAGTTTTTGGATGAATTTTCCATCAGTCAGTATCTGATCTTGCTTCTGACAAATGAAATACCATCTGTCTTTTAAAACATAAATTGTGCAACCTGCTATATAAAAGTTGTTGATACAGAGGTGGAGAGCAAAGGTAGGAACTGAACATGCAGCCCCATGACTGTGGATTGGGATCTGAAGCATTGACTCAACTGCCATTCTACTATATTTAAAATCTTTTGTTGTATCATAAGGGTTTTTACTAATATTTCACAGTTAAAATATCTTAAATATGTAGTTTAACTGTATCAATGTGTTGCACATAAATTGTGCCTTAACATGGAATCTTGGGCAAATCTACTCCCTCTAAATTACAGAGTGAGGGTTAAGAATTCTTTCCTTACTAAAATACAAAAATTAAGTCAAAGGGCATTTTTTATATTGGGGATCCATCAGGTAACAGTCATTGTGAATAACAGGAGGTTGCATTTTCCTTGAAGTTGTTTGTACAGTGGTGAGTGAGGGGAATATGCAGAAAAGGGTGTAATTGTGTCTGCTGTTACAGCTGTGGTTGCAACTGTCAACTGGTTCATCATTTTCAAAAATAATTTCAGATTGTTTGCTAATATGTAGCTTCACTGTCTAGTGCAGCAAGTCAAATACAGATTATCTCCCCCTTAATATTAAAGAATACTTTGTCTTCAAAAGACTGTTTGACTCCTCTGTAAAAGTCTTATTTCCATTTAAATGGAAAAACATATGAAGCTACACAGCTAGTGCTTTCCAATTACTATTAAATCTCACTTATGTTCAACATCTCTGTGAAAGCAAATCCATTGTTCTATGGAAATAATCTGTCCAACAGTAGTGACATGTTTATAAGCTTCAGAGACAGAGTCACTGGCAGCTGCAGTCTGAGATAGGAGATTTGGCTCTTTAGACCCATGTTGTGGGCTGCAATGAGGCCGTTTGTTCCACCCCTGTGCAGGGCTCCGGCCAGGCTGGGCCAGTGATGCTGCACTGGCCATGGCCAGAGCAGCCCCACAGCCCCAGGACAGGCCCAGAAGAAACACAAGGAGAACCTTGTATCCCATGTGCTTTCTCACCCACCAGTGTGGTACCTCCTGTGGGTCTCTGGAATACTTTCAGCAAGCCTACAGGACTTCACTGTTGCATTTCTTTACAGAATTGACATATTACACTACTTTTTTTTTCCTGAAAATGCCTTAGAACACTCTAACTGGTATAGCAATTCATTTAATAAGATCTTTATTGTAATAGCCTTTAACAGTGCTCTGACCTGGGTCAATGTTTGCTTCAGATCCTGGTTTCTTATATTTTAATACATCACATAACATTTATTTCGTACTAAGAATTCAACCCATCAGAGCCACATTGGAATGGGGCCCTGACAGCATGAGAACAATAACAAATTTGTTTCCTTTCAATTCTGGCTAAACAAGGGATCATTTTTGGAAGAGATTTTACCAAGCATTAACACCAGGTATTTCATTGCTCTGTGTTTTTGATATGTGGCAGTAGAATGCTCTGATCTGCCAGAGACCTGTCCCAGTGCATAGTCCTGCCAGCCCAACCACGTCCATTCCCTATCTTGTTTGTCCCTGTCACATAGTAACAGCAGCAATGCCCCATTGAACTTGGCTCAGCTTGCCAAAATGAACTCAATTTTCACATAATTATCTGTTAGCAAGAGATGGAAGTTTATGTTTAAAAATGCCTCTTGCCTGAGATCAAGGTAATGGTATTACCACAAGCCAGTTTCTTCTGACTAGTCTCCTGTTTTGTAAAATTACAGAAAAAGTAGTTCCAAATACCTGTAAACTACAAAGATGGTCTTATTTGCTCTTTGGATGGTGGCAGGGATTGGGGGAATGGTGGGAATAGGTATTCCAAATGCCACAAGAGCATGAACACACCTATTTGCAATGAGATGGCCTGGACTCTGGTGTGACTCTCAGCAAAAGTTATCTAGTTTTGCTCTGAACAGGTGTTTTGCAGAATAGCCATGTTTGCTCCAAACTGATACAGGTGTATAGAACATAAGAGCTTTTTTTGCCACTTTGTCTGAATCAAACTTGAAAGTGATGTGTACCCCTGAAAGTGAGGTTCTAAATGAGCTCATTCTACGTGGACAAGTTCATCAGTGCAGTGGTTGGCTTGGTAGTTCAAAGTTGGCTTGTTTGTCGAAGTAATACACAGAAAGAGTGTTGTACCTAAAAACACAAATGCTACTTTCTAGATGAAAACAAAAACCACTACACTCACCCCAGTACAGACTCAGCATATGATGGACTCCTAAGCAGCTCCTCATATTTGCATTTGACTTTACAGGAACTCTAGAAAAGACCCCTAACTAGAGTTTTTGCAGGGTACAGAAGCAAATTAAGGCTATTTAACACTGTGTCAAGACAGCTACATTTTTTATTAGGTGCATATAATTTAGCAACTGAGTAAGCATTCCTCTTTGTGAAAGCTTCCTCTATAGTTAGTTCCTCACTTAGCATCTTTCCAGTAGAAACATAAATACTGAAAGGAGTCACTGAAAAGGAATGGAAGAGGGTGAATCACCAAGGGCAAATGGCAAGTTTTCAGGTGTCTCATGCTTTGGTTTACAGGAACTGAGTATCAGTCACTGAGAAAGTAATCTGTTCTCAAAGGAACACCAAATGAGAAGAGGGAAAGGAGGAATGCTGCATTTTCACCTATTCAGATCACAATCATCAAAAATTGAAGGGCATGAGCAAAGCCTTAGGGTTCTCTAATGTCTCTTGGGGGTGTCACCATTCCATCTCTGGCTAGAGTTGAACAATACCTTTTCACAGAAATGCCTGCTGGAGTATTCTGGGAATTTGCAATAGGGTTTTTGGAGCTGGGTGAACGTTTACAAAACAGTTAGTAAGAGGAACAATGTCCTTTCATGAGCTGTACACATCTTGATACAGAAAATGGACATTTTTGAAACCTTGTATTCACCTTCTGAACTGGAGCTTGAAGATTCCGTATCCACATCTCCACTATATGCCTTCAGAAACCTCACAGACTCTACACATTAAAATATGCCTTTCTCTGAGGCAAATAATGATTTAATATGCCCACTAAATGCTTGTGATACAGCATTGTTATGAAAAGATAAGGGAAGTGCCCGTATAATTCTGTTTTATTAGAGGATATCAAAAGTGTCTCCACATTAAGCCTTTTGAAAAATAAGTGACTAATTGTACCAATAAACAGAATTCTATAAAAAATTGTTATGTTCACATCAGTTTAATTACAATTCACAGCACAGGCAGTGAGGAAGAGTAAAGGAACTTTCTCACTGTGATTAATGAATTGTCTATATAAAGAAAAAGAAAAAGAATTGACGTCTAATTGTTTTATTTTTATCAATGCATATAGTGCACCCACATCACCAAGTATTTTTAGGTACACGAACAACAGCAATTTGAAAATACATAAAATATTGACTCCAAATGGACAAACTTAACAAATAATAATGAAGAAACTCTGTGGTTCAGGTATGTCAAACAGATTTTAAAAACATAAACATAATGAAAGTTAACAGCACTACAGCTATAAAGGGTTAAGATAAAGTTATTCAATCATGTCCCAGAGTATCAGCACACTTATTCAATTCAGCTGGATTAGCACCTTGGCACTAGTTGCTGAATGGCTCCCAATTACTATTACATTACCAACACCAGGTGTCAAAGATACAATTTTTTAAAGCAATATGCAAAAGGCTTTTTTTTTCCGCCCAGCAGTTCTTTAGATAAAACATACAATAAACAGACAGAAGAAAATGTACTCACTATATTTAAGTTTCTTACAATTAATTACTATGTTATCTGTACTGTAAGAAATTCTTAAGTATTGTTGGCAACTGGAGTTGTGGAACAAGATGCAGTCTAGCTCTTCCTATGTAATTTCGGATACATAGTCGGCAGAGCTGACAAAGAGAAGATGGTGTGGCTGCAAACAATAAAAAAAGGAGTTTAATTGTACAACTATAAAAGCCAGCACTTTGTTTTACAACAGTCTTGGACAATAATGGGATTTCTAAAAAAACAAAAAAAGTTCACATTTTGCAAATTTGCCCTTTTTCTTCATTCCCTTTCCTTCATTGCCTTTCTGCCCTCAAAGATAAAGACTGGGGCTGCTTAAACCTTAATAGTTAGGGAAATACTAAAGAAAGCAAGACAAGGTCAGTATTTTAAATTAAAAACCAGCTCCCAGAAAATATCTGATGTCCATAACTTTAAAAACTGCAGATTTGTTGTTTTGGGGTTTTTTATTCACAGCACAAGTTACACACTTGTTACAGCATTCCCAGCTGCACTACCAATGCATCACTGCAACAAGAATAAGCAGGCAAAATAGCCCGAGATCCTGGACCATATTTAGTGGTCTTACTAGTTAATCATCATGTCTTTATCACTCTGCCACCCACTCCTTCAAAATGAACATTGCTATTTTCTCTGGTCAATAAACCTATATCTGTTTCATGACATGTAATTTATTTTCTTTGCTCTAACTTTCAAAAACACTACTATTCTTGGTAAATTTGTGAAAACATACAGTTTTTAGAGAGGTTTTGTTAATAGCATTCAGACTACAGAGTGGGTTTTTTGGAGGAAAACATGAATCAGTGTTACTTTTCAGTTCATCTCTAAAGAGATGCCCATGGTTATTGAAATAGTTCCATTCTCTTGTGGCTTATTTTTACATTATACATAGTTCAGTCTGAACAAGTCCAGTTCCCTTTGGAATATTCTCTCTCTCCAAAGCAGATAGACCTTTGAGAGGTTTGAGGGACTATAGACTCTTTAGTCTCCTGTTTCTCAGGTTTCTATAACTTTGTAAAGAAAATTTAGAAAATTAAACTTTTTATGCTTTTTGCCCACAATCAAATAATTTGCACATAAAATATATATTTAAAAATATTATGACAGCCGACCAAAATGAAATATATTTTTAACCTGAAATTTAAATATTCTATTACTTTTTAATAAGGTCTGTAAAAACCAATAAAAAAATGTAGCTTTAATGTCTACTTGAGTAAACACCCAATAAACATATGATACTTTTTCAGCTTGTATAAATTCTGATGCTGCTTGGTCAATGGGCTCTGGCCTGAGGCTAAATATTGTTGAATATGTTTATAGTTAGAAAGGAAATTACCTGAATGGTCATATACTCATTTCATACAGCACAGTGTTACCTTCTATAACATGGGTTGTTTGGACTGTTAAGTTGGGGATTTTTCTAGGTGGGTTTGATTTTTTTAATAATACAAGTTGCAGTTTCAAATATAAATATGTAAAACTTACCTTCGTGGAAGAGCAGCAGTCTCTCCACTAAACTGCTTGGGGCAGCTAAATCAACAGGCCTCTCAAAATCTGAATTTTTAGCATTTATGTCTGCCCCAAATTCAAGGAGTAAGTTTACAATCTCTGTACTAGAGTGCTGGGCAGCAGCATGGAGAGGAGTTTGCAAATGCTTTCCTTTCTGCACGTTGGCACCTGGTGGGTAGATGCACACAAAGAGACGTAAGAAGAGATCCATTCAATTTGCCATTGAGTAAGAAAGATGAGGTACAAAACAAACAAAAACCACCACTGGCCTGGAATGCCACAGTGTATTTAGCCACTCTATTAATTTTATTGCATAGAACTGTAACTAATCCCATCAGGGTTTCGTTTGGGTTTTGGTTTTTTATCCTAGGTTTTATTACCTAAGTACAACCAGATAAAAAGGTATCAGGTACCAATCAGGTAACATGAGCATCACTTTTGCCTAACCATAAAAAAGCACTTTTTGCACACATTTAAGAAAAGTTGCACTACATAAAAAAAGATATTTTCCTTATTTAAGTCTTAAAAAAAATCACTAAACTGAAGTTTTGTATGCATATTTTTGTGAGTACACCAACTCAAGAAGGAATCTTGGACGCCTTATAATTTTTCACATGTTGAAGCTGGCAAAGGGTTTGAAATAGACTCCCATCCTATCCAACCTTTATTTATTAATCTATAAATTAGTTTTAATTTTAATTATGGTGAGATACATACACGGTCAAGAAAGCTAACAGGGAAAAAAAATCCCAAACCATTAATTCTCCCAATCCATGGGTTCTAATTATTACATTTTTATATTAATAGGTAATTGGTGACATGTTTTAAATTTGAATGGACTAAATTAATTTGCAATAATGCATTCATATTCAAGAAAAAAAAATCCATACAAGAGTTAAACTATACTAGCTAGTATGGAAGAATTTTCCTTACAGGGAAGCTGTTGGTTCATCTAAAACCCAGCCTTCTTCAGACTTCTTACTAACCTTGTGAGACCAAAAATTGCCTTCTGTACCTACTTTACTCCCTGAATCAACACTTTTTGCATTTTAAATGTCCATTTGAGTAAAATAAGTTAATAATGTCATAGGATTTGGATCCACTAGCAATTGGATCTGAAATCTGAATAATTCACTATTCTTAATATTACCAATTCAATCATGCTTCTGCAGTACCATTCTCTTCCTTATTTCGTTGTCTATCTGCTTTTCAACTTCTAATACATTCTCACAAAGTGATAAAACATGAAAAAAATTTAATTTACATAAGTAGTTACTTATATTCTCAATTTACATACCCTTTTCTACTTCAGGGTACCAGCAAATGTAGATTATGCCCTTCTGTTACTGCCGTTTCTGTATGGTAATACTTTAATCCCAAAATATGCTAATTATACTTTTGCTGTTCTTAAACATGAAAAAATCATGACATAGGATAATTAATCATCCAAGGAGATGGACTCAATGAGAAACACTTTAACTGCTTGTTTAAGTTCTAAATATAGCATGCAATCAACTAGAAAAACTATTCTGGTGCAATGATAGCAAGGCTGAATTATTTACATATACATTTTAATTCCTAGTTCTGCAGGATGCAAAAGTCCTGTATGTAAATACCTGAAACACAGCAAATTGTCTTTCAGCTATGCCAGCTGTGTCTCTGGACTTGTGCTGAAACAGAGTGAGCCTTCAACATCTCTTACCCATTTATTAAATAAATAATCTGAAATTTAGGATCAGATGGCTTTTACCTCACCTCTTCCCTCTGCAACTCAGCCTCTATGCCTTGTGAAAAGATCAATCAGAACTTGCTGAAGAATGAAACTGAGTGGGATTTCATTGCTAGAATAGTGTGATTGAAATCTCAATGATTACTATATAAAATTTCTCAAAGCTCATTTTTTCCTCTTGTTTTTCCCACAGAAAATTAATATCTATAAAGCTGCAGTATGTGCTGAAAATTTTAAACATTCATTCTTATTAGTCTTGCTTCCCTTTTTCCTCTTATGCTTACTATGGAACCAAAAACTAAAATATATAGTAAGTTATAAGAAAACATGAATCAGCATAAACTTTGAAGCAGAACCCTGCCATCAAGGGTTCCAGTTCAATTGGCTGAGCACAGCTGACTTCAAAGGCAAGTACAATATGCTCATTTTACGGACCAGTAATGTTTTTATTTAGATCATGACATACCTGCATAAAGAAGCTTCCGAATACAATGGATCTGCTGTGAAACACAAGCTACATACAGAGGTGTTCCTAAGTGAGGAAGATCTTGGTCAACATCTATACCCCAGGATATCAGTACCTCCAGACATTCACTGTGACCTGTCAGTACAAAGCATGACAGTTTGCTCCACTTCAGTATGCTATGGACAAAACCACACACATTTCTTAGCCCCCTTACTGAGACGTTGCTCAGCTGCTCCATGTTAATTGAGGAGGCAATTTCTTACCTCTGCTGGCTGCTTCATGTGTTGGTGATGGCAGACAGGACTCCCACTGAGCTTTGGCACCATACTGTAACAGGAGCTCAGCACACGCTGCACTGCCTCTCGAACAGGCATTAAATAAAGGTGTCACTCCATCAATTGTTGTAGCATTTACCTAGAATATATAAAATCTATTTACAAAAAGAATTGAAAGAAAGGTAGATTTGTAAACAGGAAATAGTTAGAAATAGGATAAAAAAAAAAAAAGCACTAGTTAAAATAAGTTAATTGACTAGTCCCTGTGAAATTGTCTTCCTCTTACCATGCTTCTCAGTTGGAATTATACTGTTATTCTTGTTAAACTATGTTGGATAAATACACCTGGAATACTGAAGAGCATATATCTGGGCAGTAAATAATTTTCAAGTCATTGCACTGAGCTTGTTTCACTGATACAGAAAATTTACACTTTGCGTGCTAACGGGATCTTCTCTCCACAACTCTGGCAAGAATTGAGGATTATTTGCCATTTTCTTCTGTAGTTTTAGCCTCTGGGTTCAAGTGCTATTTCACAGGATGGAGACAAAGCTAATAGCATAGGCTCACTGTTTTAATGCCAACCTCACCACCTCACTCTTCAACTGAATATTTCCAGTGTGAGAGAGTAAGGAGACAAAGTAGGCAACTTTGTGAGGGCTAATAATACTAAAGGAAGGAAACAGGTATGAGGAGAAGACTCCTTCCAGGACTCTGGCCTATCTTCTTTCACACACCTCCCAAACCCACCAAAAGAATTAAAAATACTAAAAACAAACCAGGTGAGAAAATGAATTTTTTTTTTCTTATAGTTTTGTATCTTTAGAATCCTTGTGCTAGCTGAAGTAGGGAGAAATTGGTTTTGGAAATATTTATGTATCTTTTTTCTTTTTCTATAATAACACAGACATATTCCACATGGTTCTGAAAACTGAATTTTAAGAACAATAAATATTTCCATTACAAAGATCAGAGACCTGGGAAGCTATGAACTTGAACTCTGATGTCAGCAGACATTGCACTGAAAGTGATCTGTAAAGTCCCAGTTTCATTTTGGGATAAAAGATAAGACAGCCTATGTCAGGAGTACAGAAAAGAGACTGTGCTTTTTTCTACTCAGACCAAAGAATTTTAAGAGCACACAGGTGCAGTGTGACAGCAGACATTTGGAAGATTAAAAAAACAGTCTCCTGAAAGCCACACAAAGCAAGAGCAACCCAGTAAAGTAGAGGAATGCATTCCATATTTCTGAAGAGAAATATCATAATGAATACTGCTAACATATTCACTCCAACTTATTACTGTCTCAGTGGCTGCCCATCACTCTCATTTGCTAGCATTCAGATGGCAGCTGTAATTACATGAGATGAGCTCAGCTGATAGGGTAACTAGAGACCAATTACTTTAAAATAAAGGAATATATCCTTCTCAGTTAAGCCAAGGTTAGAATTGGACTTCATATAAAAGAAAACAAAACCAAAGCCTTACATTCGCTCCTGCTTCAAGGAGGATTCTTGCACATCCTACATGATCTCCCAGGCAGGCTTCATGGAGTGGAGTTACTTGGTCAATTGTTAGTGTGTCTACATTGTACCCCTGAAATAGATGTGAATGGTATTTAAAGGTCATACAAAACCTATTAAGAGTCGTTTCCTCACACTACTGTTCAAATGAATAGTTGACGATACTCTAAATAGGCTTAAAACTCAACTTGCAATAAGTTAATCCTCAGTGAGCATTTATTTTTAATCAGAAATAGGCATAAAATATGCAGACTGTTTAGATGCACAGTGACAGGCCAAAAGGCAACAGACCCAAGTCAGAACATGGCAAATTCCAAGCAGCTATGTGGAAAATAATTTAACTGGGGGACAGTGAAACCCTGAAGCAGATGAGGGAAAGGGTGGTGCATCTCCACTCCTGGTGATCTTTAAAACCCCAAAAAGACCTGAGTCTAAACTCTCCTATGATTCTATCATCCTGTGACTTCAGGTCTGAAATATCCAAAGCTATGAATTTTAGCAAAGAAAACAATTACTGGATTGATAAAATCACCCAGCCCTCTAAATTTTTTGCAGTAGATGTTGTTTGATTCTTAAGAACTAACAATTTTATCTATCTGCTTTCATCAAATGTATTCCATAGTATAATTTTTCAATATTGAAATAGCTAATAGGACAATATTGTAAAAATAAAATTTAACATTTACAATCTTTCCCTTTGAGATTAGCAGGTTTTTTTTAAATGGCAACCTTGCAAAACCTAGAGCCTTTTAGTGATTCATCCTGTTAACTTGTATCTTCCTGACTAGCCCTATTTACCCAAAGGCTTAAAGCAGTGAAACTATATTGATTTGTACCATGCAAGACAGGAAGACTGACATAAATTTAGACACAATTTTGGTTTGGGTTTATGGGGTTTTTTCGGGTGGGGTGCAGGACAGGGGTTAAAACATACAGAGGAAATAGTTTAAATACTAGCTTATATATTACAATATGAAAATTGCCTAAATATGAATTGCTCTGAAAAATTCAAGTGAAAAAAGCAAAACAAAGCATACAAAATCTGCATTAGTAATCTATGCTGAGAAATTAAATAACATTAAAAATGAAAGCAATTGTAAAAACAGAGCCTTCACCTGTGACAACAAAGTCTTCAGAGAAAGAAGACGTCCTTGACTGGCTGCCTCGTGCAGAGGTGAGCGATCTGCCCAAGAACCTATATAATAACAACATTTATTGAATAAGCCACATGAATTAGAAAGGGTTTGGAGAGCAAAACAGAAAATACGATGCACAGAATGAAGTCAAATGTCCTATGAAATTATTTTTTCCTCTTTAGAGACTCAAATGATTGGTTTCTAAATAGTAAAAAAGTGCTCTATTATTAATTGTAAACATCTCTAATAAATCATTATGTGGTCCACAGAACAAAATGTTGAGACATTGATATCAGTAATCTGATTTAATAAATTCATTAATTACCATATTCGACTTCTATTTTTTGCATTCTTCATTTTTAATACACATAATAAAACTTGGTAGCTGGAATATAAGCATTATTTGAACTTAAACCAGACCAAAGCTGCCTGAAGAAGTCACAAAAAAGCTGGAGTATATGAAAAGCAATGTGGGAATTTTTATGTATGGTGAGATTAATTGGAAGCTACTACACAAGTGCAAGGAGAGAAAGACAGTGAGAATCACAGTAAAAAAATACTATAGTAGAAATAAGATATAAAGTCTAAGTTCTCATTCCACAAACTATTAGTCTTAAAAATAATTAGATACATTTATTGTAAAGGTTTGGCCTTTATTTTCATTTATTTATCACCCCCAAAAGAAAAGTTGAAAAAAAATAGTAACCCAACAACAGCCCTGCATTCACACACATAACCCTCCATAACTCCCAACCCAGCTCCCAGAGACATCCTGAAGCTCTTGCTGAAGGACCTGTCCCCTCCTCTACAGGACTGCACACTGAAAGGTCCCCTCTAGCCAGCCAAGGCTGCAGGCAGAACTGATACTGATTTATGGCAGGAATTTTGAAAATCCAGTTTTGAGAGGCTGTGCAAGGAAGGAACGCCTTCAAAATGTATTACGAATTATCAGTATTTATTCCTCTAAGAACAAAATCGCTAGAACTGTAAAATACTAATCCAATCACTTGTGGGAGTTATATCAAGCTGCCCAAAATTCCTGAAGAAGCGGAGAGGGAATTAGCTGGGAATGATGAACTGGTAACATTGGGAGATGACTCTTCCAGCCGTGCAGGTTTGACTCTGCCATGGGCAGGGACTGCCGACAGAGCCAACCACTGCATTTACGGGCAACGCAAGGGATCTGAAATGTGAAGGCTGTTGCTCAATCACTGGCAGTCATCAGCCAAAGCTCTAAGATAGCTACATCCCAGAAATAGACCCTCTTTCTGTTTCCTATTGGACTCCCTCTGTCCAGTAGCCTGTTTCAGAAAGTACACTTTTGTTTACTATAAACAACCCCCTCAAATCACATCAAGAATGACAAAAAGATTAAGGTGACTCAACCTGAAAAGAAATCAGGGCCTAGTTAAAAACATATGAAATAGTGCACAATAGGAAAATGTAGATAAAACCTCCATTTTCCTACTGGTGTTAGTGAATGAGACTTAAACTTACACAGACATATGACTGCATCCTGGAGAACATTGTGCACTTTGTGACTCAGCACTACTGAATACTACTGAGATCAAAAACTTGGCAAAACAAAAGCAAAGATGATTATTTAAATTATCATAAGACTACATAAAGCTGATCACAGAAGTTCAAAAACATGAGAGTAAGGTTTTATAATTTTGATTTTAAAAAAGCAGTAAGATTTCTATCATGTCAGAGTATCCTGTATGTGTGAAGCTCCTTGAACTCTTTCATCTATGGCAGTAAATGGACTATTGGCAAGATCCAGTTTCCAATACTCTGTCAGAATTATTTGCACTAAGCTCTGGTCATCTGTGTGTGCATATATATACACATGCACACACATTATTCCCTGTACTCTTTACTTCAGGTTTATTTAATATAATGTTTTGAAATTCTTATTGATAGACTGAATTTAAAAAAAAAATTTAAAAAACCCAAAAAGCAAAAAACAAAAACAAACAAAAAAACCAAACCCACAAAACAAAACAAAAAAACTTTAAAAACCCACACACAAAGTGACTGGGATTATAAGGGCTACTGTACATTACAAAAACCTTGAGCTCAGAAACTTTCAAGTGATCCAATTTTAACAGATCATCAGTATTTTCCTTGTCATACCAATAAGCTCAGATAGATTTCTTGTACTGTGGTTTGGATGTGTGTAATCACTGTGAGTGTTCCAATCAATTTTTTTCTTCTTCTGCAGTAGTATCTGAAAGAGCACTTGAGTTGTTCTAATTCGAATGAATTAGATCCATTAAGTTCTCCTGCTGGCTGCTGCAAAAAATGCCTCAAATTTAAATCTGTGTTTAGAGGATGCTTTTGGTTATTTTGTTCCCCTGTCTCTGTAGATGAGAAAGTCTCTTTCTCTACAGTTTATCCTACTCAATGGAAAGAAAAAAACAAAAAAGACACAACTGATTATATGGAAAAACATAAAATCATAGGAGTTCTGAAGCTTTTATCCCCATTAAATACACTTACATTTCAGACATTTTTGGAGCCATGTATAAAAACAACAATAATGCAAGTAGGATCTGAAAGCAACAATTTTCCACCTTTATTTCCTTCTTCCTTTCATCTTGGATTGATCAGAAGAATGTCTATTAATTACTCCAGTGACATTTGATAATCAAATGATGCCAGATCCTGTTATAAGCTTTGGTTTGCACCCAGACCCACCTTATATCCCTACCCTCAGGCAGAGACATTCAGCAGCCAGCTGTTTCTCATAAATCCATAAAATGCAAAATACTTGCATCATCTCTACTACAAAAACAATCTAAAAGCAAAATGTTGCAGAACTATTTTGTGCTGACCAAGTTTGGAAGAAGAAAATTCACATTACAACTGATTTGTTGATATACATAGTAATTCATCATTAAATACCATAGGGACAAGAATATATTCAACATAAATATTTACCATAAATAAACATCAAAGGTGTTCTTAAATTCTTTGCCTAGATTACTGCCTTCTGCTAATCTACAAGTTACAATGTCTATCACTTAGATGTCATTAGCAAAAATATAAACACTTTCATTCATTGTGTTTGTAAGAGCAGTATTAGCAAACATAGTCTATCCCAAAATTGATAATGCATTAATTCCCTCCTGATACCATCTTTGACGATGCTGAATACTAAGTATCTCTAACTATATACAGAAGCCACCTCAGTTCCAAGTTCTCTGATGTATAGTTTACCAGAATGGCAAACTATTACAAAGCATCATTGCTTTGTAAACATTAAAAGAAAGAATAAATATATTCACTGCATTAACAAGTAAAGTTAAAAAAAATTACAAATTATTATACAATACCTAAATCTCCATCTCCCCATGGCACTTCCAGCCAATTGCAATTATAAATCCTACTCATTTCTTTCAATCTGGAAAATAAAAAAAAATTAAAATAATAATAATAAAAAAAATCTGCTCTTGCTAGCTGGACCTGTTCTTAAAACACTCTGGCTGTGTTTGGAAGATCAGCAGCTCCCTGTAATCCGAACTTTCAGCCTTCAGTACACACAGCTTTGAGTATATGAGTGTGTACAAGTTGTCAGTTTCTTATGGGAAGGGACTGCTGCCCTTTTTTGTCAGTTTTTCACATTTCTTTCTTTAACATAACAACTTCTCAAAGGGCCAGTATCTGTGCATTGGCTTTCCAAGACAGATTAACTGGAATTTCAACACAAGAGACACTCACAGTGAAATCATGAGAACCTTGACATGAATAAACTGCAGGACAAGCTCCCTCTTATTTAACCTCATGCAAAGAGATACAGTTTTGTGTCCTCAAAAATCAGTATCAGTACACAGATTTTAAGCGAAGCACTGCCAAATGTCCCTATGTTATTTTACTACTTACTCATAATACATCTAGAAAAGAAAAGCAAAGATATTCTGAACGTGTTTCAAATGCTGTTTGAGCTGTACCTGAAATGTGTTTTTCTTTTAGTAGTTCACTATTCCTTCAATTATGTTCTAAAATATTCTTTGGTTGTTGAATTGGGGCATTGATAGCTATTCTCAGCAGTGAAAATGTCCAAAAATAGGGATTTGCAATTCTGACTTTGGTTCATTTCTAAGTCATTAATGTTCTTTTCCTCACATTTCCCTACAGACTTCACTCCTTTACATCTACCTGCAATTATCTATAAGTCATTCCTGCAATTATAGTCATAGTAGTAGAATACTAAGTAAAAATATTTTCACAAGTCTTTACCTCCAGTCATGTCATTCCTTTTGTATTTATTTCTAAAAATTTGTGCAGTCTCCAAAAGAAAACCAAAAAACCAACAAAACAACAACCCCCAGCTCAGTATAAAAAGCACATTAAAGGTTGTATTTTCAAAAGGAGGACTGGAATGAATGAAGTTCTTCTCACTGACTTCATTGGGAGAGTATTTACACCAGAGCTCAGCACTTTAAAAAATTACTGCTCTACAGCTAAATAGATCGAGTCCCAGTTGTCAGAAGAACAACTATCATCAAAGAAGAACTGAAAATAGAAGCCTGACACAGCTCATTACTGGGAGATGAGGAACACAGAGTATTTGGAAAGCGTTGCAGCTAATATTTATTCTGCAAAACCAACAAATGCTATGTATTAAGACCAGCACTGCTACCTTTTATTTCTTAAGATGCATTCTGAGTGCTTCAGCTTCTGGCAACTGAAGCAACAGACAGGATCAATAACTATAGAGAAAAATAACTATAGAGAAAAACTGCAACATGAGAGTCCCAAGATCAACAGAATCACTTCACTCAGGTTGTTGAAAGTGTCTGATATTTTGTATATCTAATTAGGTTCTAACAGATTTTTACTGTGGCACTATAAAATTACTCATTTGTCTAAATCCCTTGTAGGATAAAGAAGCACGTCAACTACTTAATTGATATTTGATGTTGAAAACTACTGAAAAAATCTTCAATGAAGGATTTAAACTTTAAGAAATACATCTATGATGCTTAACTACCATGATTAGATATAACCAGAAAAACAGAAACCACTTTTTTTTTTAATAAATGAAGTTTAAACAGCCAACACTGAAGAACTCCAAGAGAATATGTCATTACAATATTTCAAATAATCTGAAAATTCTCTAACTATATAACTATATAACTAAATGTGTATATATATGCATACAAACAATGAAAACTTGATTGGTTCAAACCAGTATACTTTCCAATGTTTATCATAATGTAGACTTTCACAATTTGGGGATTTCATTCCAAGTGTAAATGCTACCAATTTCCTACTCCTAAAAACCATACAAAGCAAATTTATTTTCCCACACGGTTCTGTCTCTAATGCACCTGCACCACATGACTACACATTAGTTTTGCCATTCCAGTGATACATTCAGTGAATGAGTTAGTATTCAAAATTTTTTTCATCTCCATATCTAGCAGGATCCCTTTAAGACATGTCATCCAAACTATAAACTCACTGTAACATTGTTGATTTTCTACTGCCTTTTTCATGGTATTGTCCCAATAATAAAATACTTCAACTCCCCTGGTGAACCTATATTAGAATATCATCCATTCATACTATTTTATAACTAAGGAACTAAAAGACAGAGTTTTGATGCTTGAATTATAAAACCGTTCTAACAGCTTATTTTTTTTTCTGAGTTCTTAAACATTAGAGTGCACACTAAATGCACAGTTTAATTATGGTTATGAGAGCTCTGAGCTTCTGAAATTTCAGCTTTAGATAATAATAACCATGATCAGCCAAAAAGCTTTTACATTAGATGACTGGTCTTAAAACACATAGGTGCCAAAGCAACAACAAGAATGGAATTTACTTTTAGGGACATTAAAACGTTAACCCTTTCTCTACCATTCACCACATGCCTTCTAACCTTTGCATCTAACAGAAAAACATAGGGTATGTTTTTTCTGAGTATAAAACTCATGCATTCCCAGAACATTATTCAAGTTGCACAGCTGAGGCTGGGGCTGTGTGGAAGAGCACAGCATGTGACTCTGCTGTCAAATACTGGGGTATAATGCACTGAATGGTCAAATCAGTGTGGCATAGGTAACATTTGGAGTGTTTGGCATTGCACTTCAGCATACTTTCCACACAGAAACACGAGCCACTGAACTCTATAAAAAAGCCTGGAATAACACAGCAGCGAATTCCAAACACAGCTTGCTTGGTCCCCAACAGAAGCAGCACTATGCTGTGTGAAGATGCCAGCAATGACAATGGTGGGAGCAGCAGCAGAGCTGCTGGCTCTGTGCTTGGCCTTGCACATGTGGGAAGGAGTGTGTCAGGCCCCTTCTCGTGTCACACGAAAGCACAGCCACAGCCCCATGTCCATTGCTCATGCACAGGTTGTTTTTTCCATCTCCTTGAAGCATCAACAACTGTCTGGATATTTTTCTAACCTAAAGCAGCTTGCAGAGTCTGTGTGCCCTAGTTAGAATGCCAAGATATAAAATCACATAAATCTCCAAATTCAGTAATCTACTAGATCCACATCAGACGTGACTTGAGTAGGAGGAGCAGCTGGTAATATTCTTTGGCTTTTATTATTTTCTTGGACAAGTCACTAAAACAAAGTAAGGATTTTTCAGTCCCCTTCCCAACTACAAAGTGACAGAAAAGGTATATGGGCATTCTGAGCCGAGTTCAGACTCTGAAGATTAAAGTCTGGAATAATTTTGCTCCTCAAACACAGTCTCAGCCTTAATCCAGAGTACAAACAATTTTTCCAAAACTCTACTGAGAATTCTCTGTATTTTCCTAGCCTGCCTGAGAGTGAATGCAGCCCAGGGCCTAATCCCAAGCCTTATAAACAGCAAACAAATCGTGCAGCAAATCTGGGGCCAGTGTGTGATTTTTGTCACATAAATGAAATTTTGGAGTTGTGGCCCCTCAAGCCAGTAGGGTGAAGGCCTTTTCCCATTTTGACCCTATCCTTTCCCCCTTCTATCCAGTCTTATGATATATTCTACCCTCTACCTAACTTTCAGTCCGTTTTCCAATCTGCCTATTTAATTACAGACTGCATTGCAGTAAGACTTTCTCTTCCTTTGCTCTGCAAGGGTGTCTGTAGAGCCAAGTCAGGTTTGGATACCTCCATGGATGAAACAGAGAGGAAGGAAAAAAAGCATCCTTCAGACTTGATAAAATATGTACTTGTTATTCAAGTGAACTGCAACAATCAGAAGCCTTAAGTGCAACAGCAGTGTGTCGGTACTTCAGGATGTCTATCAATAAATGTATATTCCCAGCATGGCAATCACAAACAGGCTCTAAGTACCTAGACCCTGTTAAGATGGATTCTTCAGAAAATTTTAGCTTCCATATTTTACTTAGATTCTGAGAATTTCGAAACTAGACTTATTGTGGCTATTTCTGTGTAAGGGTAGCAAGAGAGACTAACCTTCAACCACACAATGGAGTGGCTAGTACTAAGGCTGATAAACTCTTGTGAAATTTCTTTTCAGCTGAGGGATATTGTCCAAGTTTTTTTGGAAAGTACTGATCTAATGAGCTGAAATGACCATAAATAAAAGTTTCTTTAGGTCAGGAAATCTTAGGCCAAACAGTGAAAAACATGAGGGCATAAGATGCTCTGCGTATTAAAACTGATGAATAAATGCAATCATACAGTATCATTGCATTCAAATGGTTACTTAGAAGATAAGGAAACTGGTGCTTAAATTCTTGAATATTGCTTAGTTCTAAAACTGTCAATACTGGAAATCATCAAAGGTATTTCAAGAATAACCCTGATTTCTCTAACATATAGCTATATTTTACATGGTAAATTCACAGTTCCTTTATGCTATATGAACTCACTCCTGTCTACTCCTTTCATTAACTATTTTAACATTTCCAGTTTTTATTTTATATCATATCATGAATTTCAAGCTTGACTTCCTTAATTTCTTTTTTTGCTTCACTCTAAACCTTACAATATCATCAATATTAAATGGAATTATGATCACTCTTTCAAAAAAATTCCTCTTAAGGCTCTTGCAATTATTCAAAGCTCCCTTTTACACACTTGAACTATGAAAAAAACCATACAGGAAAATATGGCACAGGCAATAGGAGTCCTAAACACTTCTAACAGAGTTCATTCCTCATTACTGAAAATGTCAGTGTTCAGCAACTTAAGTACCTCCTAAATACCTCTCTATGCAAAGCCTTACAATTATATCCTTGTCCTTAGTATCTTAGTACAGGACAATAATTCTGTCACCTGTGTTCCTCTATTGCCTCCTATTTCAGCTATCTATAGACTCCTTACACATAAAGTTATATGTAAAGTTTACTCCTCCCCTCCTTTCATTCCCTGGCTCCCCATAGTAAACAATTAACCTTCAGTATCCAGTTACCTTGTGACAGGACAGCAAAAGTCAGGGTAAGTCAAGCCTTAAACACTTGCACAAAACAAATAGGGCAGATAAACAAGAAATGGTATTTTAGATCAGCTGATAAGAGAGCAGAAAGAACGAAAAAAGCCTCAGTACCCTTGTGTTAACCCATGCAAGACAATAAAGTGCCACTAACAAAAGCATGCATTTACATTACAGCTAGGAAAAAAAACCCAAAAATCAGATTTACAGCTAGACCATCATAAACTGGGTCAGCATATTTCAGCTCCCGGTTTCTGAAATGGCTGCTATACTAACCTTGGCTGGTCAGAATACCCCAGCTAGCTTTCCGTTTTGCAGGACACTCCCCTACACTTTCTAGGCGTCTTTTGGGGAGATTCTGGCTCCTCTGAACAGCAGTGTTTGTTGTCATGATTTGTTTCTCGAGGAAAGCCTGTCTGTCATTGGTGCAGGTACTCTGGTCTGACGAACATCCACAAATGATTTCTACTACCTTTTTCCCTCCTTTCGCTTTTTCACAAAGGCTCTTGCTGTACTTACTGTAGAATGGCTACAACACTGAAATCCATTCAGTAACATTTACTAGCTTGGACTAGTGACTACGGAGTGGGGGAAGGGAAGGACTGCTCCAGCATTTTCTATTTTTAAAACAGAGAAAGAATCAGCTTAGCTACAGCATGAGTCTTAACTATTTACATGATTTAAATGGAAAGGTGTTAATTTTTTAATCATTTAACACAAAAAAGAAATAGATTCTTAAAGCTTAAGTATTTAAATGTTTTGCTGCTTGAATACCAAGCAGCCTAAAACAGAAAATCAAAATTATTTTATCAGAATGGAAATTCTTTTAATAATAGTAACAACAATTATTACTGCATCAGGTTTTACTCATATGTAACATGCAGTTAAGAGTGATTTTAGAATTCAGGAAAATCCATGAAACTATGAAACACTCCTGGTTTTCTATGGTTAGTTTCTTGTTTTGTTTTGTTTTTTTAAATAGAGGGCAAGTTATCCTACAAATGTCAACAGAAACTAAGTCCCGAATAAAAGCATGTTTTGACTAAAAAAATAATTATTTTGGAAGTCTGATCCCATTATGAAAGTAAAGCTGTAGTCTTGTCAGAATAAGCACAGATCAATATTTTTTAAAAATAGTAACAAAACCAACCAAAGAGTGCTAGAATTTTTTGTTCATTACTATGTATCAGGCTGATACTGTACAACAGAAATCTGCAGAGAGAAGCAATCCATGATAAAATTCCATCATAGTAAAAGACAGTGATTTCTCTGTAATAATAACATGTTAAAATGTCGTCTTTACCTCCCTGGCATTTCCTTGTAGTATTTCCTCATTATGCTCTTCTACAAATTATAAACTAGCCACTTGTAAATTTTTAACAAGCAAATCAACATTACTGAGTTTCACTAATACTACTCTTTTCAGGTACCTGAGAAAACTTAATCCCTAAAATTCTGAAATAATGCTCAGATATTTAATGAAATTTTCTATATCCCTCTTGGTTTTCTTTAGGAAAAAAAAACAGAGGCAAGATTATGGGTAGATAGGATGAGGGGAAGAAGAAGGAGCAGCTGCAAATTTCACCTTGAAATTACAGCACATGAGAGCTGTCTTACTTGGAATAATGCTACACCCCTTACAGAACAGAAGCAGGTGGGCTACTGCTCTTCTCACAATACAGAACAAAACAGCACTCTCACAGACATTAGGCTGCTTTCAGACAACTGTTTTCCTCAGGTTTAATCTAGCTGAATGAATCAGAATATCTCCCAGACTGAAATAAACATCCCAACATACCCAGCAATCAGGCTCTCCATGTAAATCTGAAACAGAGCTTTCACAAATGGGCTCATTATAAATGGGACATTTTAAATATATCACTTTAATACTAGAGTTATGTGTTACTTTGTAGTGCTTTCTTCCAAGTAAATACTGGAAGAGGAATTAACAGGAGAGCATACTGGGGATGTGTACACCTGTGCCTGTGCAGGAAGATACCAGCATTATTCTCCTGTGAGAAGTAAACACAGACAGTTTTTGTACTTGCCATGGCTCTGAGGCTCATCTCAGTTTTAAGTTTCCATTTGGAATGGAATTCCAGGGCTCTCAGGAGAAGGTGGTGAGGATCAGGATCAAGCAAAGCATCTGGGCCTGCAGAGCAGGAATTGACAGTGGTCTGGCAAGAAAAAACCTACATTTTTTTGTGGGAGTTTTGTGGGTGAGGTTGTCAGCTGAGAATGAATCTGTGCCTTCCTACAGGAGTGGTACAAACCTGGAAGTACTTCATACAAATGCTCTGCACATTTATTCCAGCCTCTGTTCTCTCTCACTAGTCTGAGAGGTGTGGCTGGCAGGAGCAAGGAAGCCAGCAGGTACACAGACAGCTGCCATGGCTTCAGAGAGGCAGAGCCCCACAGGAGTCAGCATCACCTGCCCACTTGTGCAGAGAACTGCACAGGAAGCCACGAGATACCAGTGCAGTTAGACCACCCCCAAAACCCTCCACCTTCAAAGCACGGCGTACAGGAAAAGTATCTGTTTCACAGAGATATTCCATAGATGCTTGCCACTCACTGACTTACTTAGAATACTCTAGAGGACATTAAAAAATACGTATTTGTGTGCTTTAAAGAAGGCAAAGCTTATCCAGTTCAGGACTCTAGAAGGGACTTTTTGCTAAATTCTGCAAGGCCCAACCATTCAACCTCCAGGCAAAAACCATTAAAAAGTCTTATTAAAACAGTTCACAAATACCAGACTTAAAAAAAAAAAGCTAAAACAGCAACAAAAATCATCTGAATTTATTATTATTATTACAAATATACTTGAGATGAGGAAATGAACATGGTTAGAACCATGGAGTAAGGCTGAAGACCATGCTATTTCACTTCCACCTCTGACATGGAATTGCTATGTGATCTTTCTCACATCAACCATCTATGCCCTGGACTACATTAGCTACAAAATAAAACACCAGTATCCTTCAACTTCATTAGGTAATAAAACTACTAACATTCAAAACTACAAAACTACTTAGGCTTAGTCCTGAGATTCTGTTCTTCAGATTTTTCTCTATAGAAGACATTCAAACACTTCCAAAATCTGACAGAAAACCTTTAACAGAAGTCTAAGTAGGAGTCCAAGCATGTAAAAAATACAGTTGACCATTATTTTTCCTGACTTGGCCAACAAGCAATGAGGGAGAGCATTTAGGTTACAGTTACTTATGGAAGCAATGCAGTTACCTTCAGAAAAGCAGCCAGGGGAAGGGGTAGATGCTACAGTCTGAGAGTAAGGAAACCAGAGGACTTTACTGATGGGTTTGGAACTCTGGCCTAAATTAGCATACAGGCTTTAAATAAAGCACTATGTTAAATTTCATTAATAATTAGTTCTGTTCAAATTTATAACCCAGAGGAAGAAGTGTTAAAGGAAACTTTCAAAATCTTTTTATTCCAGATTTTTGTAAAAGGAAGTGTGAGAAAAGTTTCAACATTTCCATGTCAGCACATAGCTCTGAGTTTAAAGGGGCAGCAGTTCTTAATAGGTGGGAATGAAAGCAGAAGTAAATTTTTGTTCCTCCCTTTCAGGATGGAACTCATTCTATTTTCAAGACTCTTTTTAAGGCAACAGAGATGCAATTCCAGTAACACACAAAAAATGTGTTAATAAAACCAACAATACCCAAAATACCCTTGACCTTTCAACACATGATGCAGTCCAATGCAATATAGTCCAAACTCCTATAACAATAACTTATCTTAGGAAAAAATTGCACAAAACTGCACCATTTTCAAATGTCACAGAACAGTATTTTGTGTGCAACCATCTCAAACCAGCAAACTGATGACCCACCTTGCTTCCCAAACTGTTCTGTACTTTCAGGTTACTCTGTTTTCATGACCAGGATTATTATGGGGTCACAGTGACTGCATGGAACGTGCCACACTAAATTCTGGAACAGGACTAGAAACTGACTCTTCCTGCTCATGTGATCCACACCCTGCAACCATGAAGCTGAAATGACAGACAGGCTCCCTGTGGCTCAGTGCCAGTACCCCAGGAATGGCCTATCATTTGACATTGTCAAAAACAAACTAGAAAAAATCTTGACCATTCCACCCTGTAGGAGATGCCAAGATGAAGCAAAATTTAGGAAGGATTGAGGAACTGTGGTTACTGACAAAAACAGCATCCTACAAGGCCACAGTGGTGCCACTGTTACATTCTGCAGTGCCAGCTCAATGCTGAGGAACATAAATGCACCATAAAAGTACAGGGATAAAGCTCTAGGAGCAGAACAGAGAAAGGCCTGGCACAACGTTTTATTTGTTTGTTAAACAGATTCTTGCATCAAGCCATACTTCATGGCAAGTATGATGGTGATATAAGTCATTAGCAAGCAACCAGAAGCTTAGGTATTATCCAGGTCACCAACCAGTCCTCTTGACAAATACCAGCAGATAGGTAGATAATGCTTTAATGGTCACTAGTTACTTAAGCATAAAATGACATCCCTTTACACCATTATAAGCACTAAAAAAGTCTACTACACACTCTTAATAGAATCTCATCACTGTCTCTTAGCTGGAAATGCAAATCAGTTGCAGTAGTAGCAGTAGTAGTAGTACTAGTAGTAGTAGTAGAAGAAGAAGAAGAAGAAGAAGAAGAAGAAGAAGAAGAAGAAGAAGAAGAAGAAGAAGAAGAAGATGATGATGATGATGATGATGATGATGATGATGATGATGATGATGATGATGTTAGCAACAGAATGGCTGGCTGGCTAGTAATTTCCTTACCTCTTCTCCTGAGATTTCTACAGTTGTTACACCTTTTGACCTTGGATGCTGGGAGTCATAACTGAAGGTTGAAAAAATATTTAAACTTCTTATTTGACAAAGGATTTTTCTCAGGCCTCCCAGAAATAAAATACAGAACAATGACACATTTATTACATTTCTTGGCTTGTTTGTAATGTGTACCTGTCAGATTCTTCATGCAGACAAGGCAGCAGTAACATAGAATACTTGCTAATACGTAAACTAAACTAAATCACGGAAGTCATGGGGCAGAACCTAAGCAAACCAGTTACCAAGCAGGCTTGAGCTCCAGATACTGACAGAAAGACAGACACAGGCATGAAACCAGTAGTCAGCACAGGACTGGTAAAGGGCACCCCAGAGAGAATCTTCAGTCAATTACAGTGAAAGAACAGCCATAAAGAGAGAGAGCATATCTATAGCCAGAAAGACTCCAGACGTGGCAGAGAGTAACATCCACTAGTGCAACAGATGCAGCATGCCACAAAGGATTTATGGCCAAGCAGCCAGCACTGCTGCAGTCATGAGCACAGCTCAGTACTTAGGCATGCTATGCAATTCCCCCCAAGCCATCACCGTCTAACTGGCAGAAGTTCACTCGCTGTTTGCCTGCACTGAGAATGTTTGAGAACATCCCCTACAAGAGAGGAATGTGAATAGCAAAACCCTGGCCATAAGAATCCAGTGGCTGAAGGATGGAACATCACCTTCAGGGAGCTATGCTATTTTGGTCTCCCCCTGTTGCCTTATGCCCCACCAATGCAAGAAAGACCAGTGCAGATGGTACAAATGAGCTTGCCGCAAGCCAATACTGTAGTTTTCTGCATATTTTTTTTAACACCAGTTCTCTTTAAAGCCTTGCAGACAGATTGCTCCAGGATTGCCTTTCAGTCTTACTGTGATGCACCTTTAAAACCCCAGGTTTTAAGCTACATCACAGTTCATAATGTTCATTTTGTACCTATATTATTTCAAAGGCTTACTATTCATTTCGCACAGAAAAATACAGAAATCAATTGATGAAAGGCATTTCCATGTGAGTTTAGAGTGTACACTCCAAGCAAGAGAATGGGGCCTAGGTTGGTGACAAGTTAAGGTCCATATTCAGAAAAAAATACATTTCAAGGAGGCACACCTGAATGAAACCAACGAAAAAATGCAGCTGATGGACCTTAAGGAGGTCCTAACACACACAGAAGAGTAAAAAAAACCCAAAAACAAATCCACATGACAGGCTATATCAATTTCTTTCAGGGAGGCAAGCATGAAAACAGGCTCCAGCATACATATTCACTAGAAGTTTCTGTGGCCTCAGAAATTTTCTTTAAGATGAGAGATGTAAAAAATGAAAAATTTGAATTAAAAGTAACATGCTTGCCAACAGATGTTCTTGCTTTTTGTTGCTGCAAATAAGTCAGGGCTCTGGCCATGCCGATTGAGTTGCACAATATAACTCTGAGCAAAACCTCTTTAAGGTAGAATATGTTCTTTATAAAAGAATGTTCTGGAATTTGTCTAATATGTGGTGTCATTTTCTGCCTTCAAAGAAAGTGACTTATTGGCTTTATTTTGAAGTATGACTCTTCTTTGGCAGTCGTTTGTCATACTAAGCAAAGTTATTTGGAATACAAGAGAAAGTGATGAGCTTCATCAAAAAAGCCCCCCCTTCTAAAATTTCAAAAAAGAATATTCACACTATCTTAAGCATTTTTACACCATTAGCTTACGTGCTGCAAATGAAAAACAAATGCTAAATGTGGTGCCTTACACCAAGTGGTATGGTGAAATAGGTATGCCATACAATATTCCTGTCATTGCTGACTGAATCTCTATTGTATCCAGGAAGCTAAGAGAGGTCTTGTATGGCTCTTATTAATAGAACTGTGATCTCTGTGGAATGCAAGTTGAGAAAATGCCTCATGTCTATCTTCCCTACCTAACAACTGTTGCTGAGTGGCATTATCAATTGCAATTTGTTAGGATAAAATAAATATGAAGACTTTGCCCTAATCATTCACTACAAGCCTTCCAAACAGTAGATCTCTGACAGTGAAACACGGTATTATTGCCTTTTTCTGAGCTGTATTTTAAGGACTGTTTTCTTGGGACTGACCAAGTAGTTCTCAGTGTACAAAAAAAAAAAGAAAACTTCATAGTATTTACCAGTCTCTGGAAGAAGATGGAGACTCCAGTAGACTGAACTACCACAATCCTGTCAATGGCTTAATTTAGCTGAACTAGTGTACTGAGCTTTCCTACCATGCCTGACCAAGGCAGATAAAGCAAAGATGGGTAGCTTAGAATTTGCTATGGTCATTCAAGAGTAGACTTTTTTAAGCTTAGAAGAAGCCAGGGCATATTCACCTCTCCTGTTCTGCAAAACCAGTATGTATTTTAAGAAGCATATTATAAACAGAATTTCTGCTTTCAAATAACTTTAACTTATACACTTATGTATAAAGTGAGATTTTATATAAATTTTTGTGAAGATAGGTGACATCATTAAAAAATATTATATTTAAGATGAATCATTTTACATTCTTAGAACTACTTAGCTTGTCTATCAGATCCCAGGTATCTGTACGTGTACATGACTAGCTGTTTGTTGTTTATGCTACATTAACCTCTGCAAATATTTTTTTTCATAAGGTTTCTCTCTATCACTTTCTGCTTGTGGGTAAATACATTTTGACAATTACTGAGCATGAGGTTTACTTTTGATAAAATAGACACCTTCTGCCATATAAAAAAGTTTATGAGTGGGAACTATGCCTCCTTCTATAAAGTCGTCTGTAGTAACAAAATATAGGCTCTTTCACACAAACCAAGATCTTACCAGTATTTGTTGGCAGAGTTTATATCTTACAGACACAAAGAATCTGAAAATTGATTAATTCTTTAGATTTGATCCACAAATTTTGAAATCACCTCATACCATAGCACTACTACCTCATCCTAAAGCAACTAAACTATAAAATTCACCTGAAGCCCCAACCCAGTGCTCCTATACCCAGATAACTTTCATGATATGACCAGTTAGTTGGTGTAGTAGGAAGAGCCTAAAAGCTGCTTTTGACCCTCCAGTGTTCATCCAGCAACAGCTGTACAAAAGGCTGAGTTATTAACTCTTCACAGATCTGGAAATGCCATGAGAGAAGAAATGTTACTGTGCAGATCACTGTCATTACACATAGTTTGCTAAGGAGCTAAATATACCCAAAGTTAATTTTCAAGTTAGTTTATTCTTGTGTATCACTTTGTAGGGCACAGAATTTTAAAATGGAACAAACGTATACTTGCTACAACTTTATCCATTAAGAAAGAAATTAATAAAATGTTCACTTTTGCAAAGTTTCAAATGCAATGAATATGCAAATGTTCACTTCAACACAATAAATAAAGAAACACTAGGCACTACAACCTATTTCCAACACAGCTCTAGTCCCTGATTGCAAAGCACTTGGCTCCAAACAACTAATCAGTCCCTTTCAAATCAATGGGGCAAGTGTATATGAGTAAGTGTTTACAAAATTAGTGCCAAAGTTAAAAATAACCTAGCAAACAGCACCTTTATAATAGAATGGATCCCTTTTTAATTTAATTTTTTTAATGGTACTAATACCACTGACTTCACTGAAAAAAAAGAATTCAACTCTAATAGCTTATTTAGGACACAGGTCTTCAATTCACTTTAAGCAAACGTAAAAGACTGCAGAGTTCTGTCCTGCATTTGGTGCTATTCAGGCTTTTAATATTGTGAATGATAGAATAATGTATTTATTTTTATGCAAGCAGTAGATGACACTAAACTGTAGATGCCACAAGTGCTCAGAGGGAAACAATTCAAAACAGACAAGTAAACAGAGAAATTGTCTGATACCAAGACAGCATGAAATTAGCTGAAGGCCAGTACAAAGTACTATACTTAGAGAGGAAAAAGCAAATGCACAATACAGTGACTTTGTTTTAACATGTGGTTTACAGGCTACAGACTCTGTCCATAATACTTTACTGCTGAGGGGGCAGCAGGATTCCAGGAGGTATTACACAGGGTGCCATATACATGGCACATGACATAAGTGTTCCACTTGTATACAAGTAATAGTTCCCCCGGTTACACTCGTAAAGTCTCAGCTGGAGCACTCTGTTTAACATGGGAAATTAGACATCAGTAAAGATGTCTGTAAACTATATATGAACTGGCACAAGTCCAAGGGAGAGCAACTGCAGTAACTCCAGGTGCTAGAAAATAAGACTTAGGAGGACAGACTAAGTTAAATCCTTTTAATTTTATTCTAGAAAAGAAAAAAACAGCAGAAGTAGGAAAATGCATGATAATAGTCCTTAAATTGATTTTTTCTCATACACAGAGAGAAATAATCATATTTCATGTATCTAGTTTGCAGAAATAAAGATTTAGGTCAGTCTTGGGGGAAGTAGGAAGCAGTCTAGTGATGAGAACAGAAAAACTGCAATTGGTTGCATAAGGATGCAGTAGAAATCACTATTACTAAGCATTTTAAAACAGGTTAGCCAAACATGTGCCAGATAACTCATGTATATTTAATCCTAGAGAATTCAATTTACCTCAGAAGGTACTTTTCAGGTATACACAAGACAGGTTTTACTCAAACATCATTTCCATAAACAAATTAACGTGCCTTATAACTAGTAGAGCTTTTACATGCACTTTTTTGGTCTTAGCTGATGCTGAACACTGATCTAGTTCCTGTGTTTCAATGCCCCATAAACAGTATAATAATTTCTAATTCATTATTGTGACATTATCCAGCCATTCATATACACTTGAGATCCAAAGGATAGATCGAGTGTAGACGGCTGACTATTGAAACTGAAAATATTCTTGAAATATTAAGGAATAAAGTATGACCTGTTTCACTACTAACATTTAGCAACAAGACCACACAAAGTAGATGACACAGGCGAAGCTGTCTCCTTATATTTAATAAAGAAAAAGTGACAAAACAAAGAAAGTCAGCCTTGAAATACATGGTCCCTGGGCCTCAGTTCCTGAACTGACCTCTATACCTTCAGTTTGACAAAAGGAGCTCCACCAAAACCTACTTCTCTATACCTGAAACACCTTCAGTTACATAGAATTCATAAAAGAAAGATTTATTTTATCTCAAGGGATCAATTTAGAAGTATGAAATAATACCTGTGTCTAGTACCACATTATTTCCAAAGGTTCTTTTTTCTTCAAAATTATAGCACTCTGTCCTAGCCAAGCCATTATAATAGCAATATGTAATTTTTTGTAATTAAAAGCAAACCTAAAATACCAGTGCTAACAGAATTTCGAGAGTATGTAATCAGGTTAAAACTAGAAAATGAAATGAAACATTTCCTCTAATTTGAATTACTTATTGAAACACCATAAACTTCAATTAGCTAATGACAGATGCTAGGCTAATTACCTATTTTGTTGGTTCTTTATGTTGTTTTTTCTGCCAAGGTTTCTCTGCTACTTGAGAAAAAACACAGAATGGATCACTGATTAGGAGGATACTCGGTATTTAATTTTACAATGTAACATTTCAAGCAGTTTCATGCTTCATGTTACTTATTGTACATCTTTTAGATATCACTTCTAACAGGACATTTGGTTACATGTATTATATAAACTCTACCGAGGCATCCCTGTGTTCCACCAACACCAAAAAATCAAATCCCACAACACGTTGTGAGTTCAGACACTAGCATGCCTCCTTCCACAGACATAGAACTAAAGTATAGAAAAGATATGATAAAATAATAATTTTGAGGAGAATTATTTGCATCCCAAAGAGCAAGGATTGCTGCTGTTAGTTACAACAAATAGATGAATAGCAGATTCTGTAACACTAGCTGAACATGTGCTTAAACTGTTAAAAATCCAGAACCAACCACTGCAAGCTGGACAGCGAAAAATGAAGGCACACTGATGTTGAATTGTAAAAAGTACAACTTAAGCACAAAATAGTTGCATTTTCTTTTAATTAAACAAGAATGAAAACCAGAACTTCTACCATACATTTGATCTTTTAAATCAATAAAAACGTCTGCTACCTGACCAAAACAGTAACCTGCAAGAGTGATAGATTTTCATCTTTTCCATTGGCCAGCTGCTAAAATGCTTCATAATACATTTCTTCAGGTATAATAGATGAGACTTTTGACAAATGACTGAATTACAGATTCCTGGGTTCAGCAACAGGTAACACCATAGACACTATTTTACTCTCCAGCCTGATGCATGTTATTCCTTTCCCTCCAATTCCTCCCAAGTCTCTTTACTTCTGTGCCCAGCTTGTGTGTCAATCTTCCCATAAAGAGCTGCCTTAGAGCTAGCCAGCAGTTTCTGGCAAAAATTCTTAATTTCAAGTAAGGCCTTCCCCATTCTCTGCAAGTATTCCCGTCTGTTCTTTTCCTATCCTACTGTACTGAATATATACATACATACCCACACCCTCCTACACATA
The DNA here is from genome assembly GCA_013398275.1 of Promerops cafer. Taxonomy (NCBI): domain Eukaryota; kingdom Metazoa; phylum Chordata; class Aves; order Passeriformes; family Nectariniidae; genus Promerops; species Promerops cafer. The sequence goes on from VZSE01007455.1 coordinate 388,479, forward strand.
TATATCTGCACATACACTCACACAGAAATACACACACAGTAGTTCAAATGGTGTCATTAACAGGCTCAGATGTAAAAACCCTGGGTTTCAGAGCTCGTGCAGAAAACACAAATCCATCCCAAGTAAATCTTCTGCAAAGTAAGCTAATTCCTGCTTTAGGATTTAAGCCTTTCCTTCTGGATTGCAAATTTTAACACCCTCACACAAAATGTCTAGCTTTAGTCCCAGCATTGAAGACTGAAAAAATCTTTTGAGTTTGAAACTGTTTCTGGCTCATTTCTATAGTTTCTCCCTTTACGTTTAACTTGGGCTATGTCTTCACATTTGTGGTACCTAGGGATGAGTAATAAAGGCAATAAGAGGCATGACAAGTCTTCCTGTTCCATTATCTAACCCAGCTTGATGCCATCCCAGAATACAAGGAACAACAATAAAGACAAGTGAGGCAGCAGGGATCCCAAGCTGAGCAAAATCAGGGCTCAGTCATGTACCAGCATGCCACAATTTAGAAGAAAGAGTGTTCTTAACACAAAAGAAGAATTGAATGAAAATGGTACCTCACTACAGATGAGCTTGGGGCAACAGTTCTGCTAAAGTTCTCCTTGCATGAACAGAAAAAGAAATTTTCAAAAGAGATTTCAACCCAGTAAAATTTGAGGGTTTCCACACACATGCCCAAAAGCTGGCCCTGACAAAGTGTTACTAAGTTTCCTGACATGTGCCAAGAGACAACTTATTCAAAGTACATGAGGACAAAGTACATCTTCTCAAAAAAATGACTATAAGAAAATTTTACCTTAATCAAGACATAATTTTCAGATATATTTGGACTAGTTTCACTAGAGTGGTGCAAAATAATAATATGCCAAACATGGAAAATTTCAACTATGCATGGTAAGCTGGGGAACATTAGGAGCAATTGGGAAAATAGTCCCAGATTGGGAAGTATTCAGCAATCTTATTTATATACAGACATCTTAAATATAGGCCTCTCTCCCAGTAGAAAACTGGCTGTGATATTTCAGTTTTATTCTGAACTTAATATTAATCTAAAAAAAAATTTAAAAGAAAATCTCACATAATCTAACAACAGTCCTACAGATAATTTTTGTTATAAAAAACACAGCAACAACTACAGAAAAAAAACCCCACTCACACATATAATTTGAAAAACTGAATGTAAATGAGGCTAGCAGATAAGTAATTACCTGAACAACAAAATCCCCAAACAGTAGTGATAACAGAGTATGTACAAATATACCTTGTCCTTGAGGAGCTCCATAAAATTCAGCAGCTATCCTTGCTGCTTCCTTACGGTTTCCTTTCACAATGTAGAAATGACTAAGTATAGCAAGGCTGATCTTCACAAAAAGTTTAAAACAAAAAAGTGAAAGTATAGTAAAGTAGACATTGGATAACTGCTGTGCAAAAGGGCGACTTTCTTCTATGACAGTCATTGCTGCAGCAAAATCTCTGTCAGTGTTTGGGTCGGGCTCTCAAATGTGTTGATAAGATCATATGGCTCCAGCCATGCACTCTCGGGAACAACTGGTCCCGAGGAAAGAAAATATCAGCTGGTCATGATGCCTGCTGCTCAAAATATGACGATTATTTATACTGTACATAGTACTGAGTTCACTACTGCTCTTGCTAGCCCGGTGATATTCATGTGGGACAGCAGGTTCCAAGATCCTGGATTGGACTTGTTCCACTTAAAAGGTCTGTCGGATTCCAAATTCTGAATTTCTAATTCATTTATTTAGATGTTTAAAATACATTTTCAAAAGTATTATTATAAGCCCCTGAAATTCATGTACTAAACCACGTAACTCAGATAACCTGTTTTTGCTAAAATATGTTCTCTTGCTGCTTAAGTACAACTGCTCTTTTCTGATATTTCATGTCAGACTAATATTCTTTCCTTAAAAAACTAGAATCATATTAGTAAATAATTGAAGTACACATTAATAAATAAACAGAGATTTAATATATATCAGCTTTGACAGTCTATTTTGCTGAGGCTGAATGAAAGCATCTAGTATACAAAGACTTCAGCACTACACAAAAAGCAGTATTCAGAGCAGGTGATATGAATCAAACATCTAGATATTTTTATGCATAAGACGTGGAGCACCTAAAATTAAATTAATTAAAATGCAATGGTAAAACTTCAACATGGAAAATTTCTAATAGTTATATGTATTTCATTGTGCTGCATCATATTATTTTAAACCTATGACATGACAGGCTTTATTTGTTGGCCAATTTTAGATAGGGGAATCTAAATTCCTCCAATTTTTTAAGAATTAATTTGCTTTTATAGCGTAAAGCTATTACTCACAGTCATCAGCAGTCACTCACAAGTTGTTCCATTAGTGTGAGTAATTGCTCAGTAAATTGCTGAGTTGCAACATGATACCAACTGAGGAGCTGCATGACAGAACCAGATTTCTAAGTGAACTATAATCCTAAAGTAAAGAATCATGGAAGCACAAGAAAGGGTCCTGCTCTAAACTTTTATACTTCCTTCTAAATGAAAAAACAGTGTCTTGAATTATAACTTAAAATACTCCACCCAAAGTAATCCTAAACCTTTCTATTCTACCCTGAATTCTCATGTTTGGTGATTAGAAACAAATATTTTGGAATGTTGGCAGCTGTCCATCAGGATAAAAGGGTATGATCCAAATGTCACTGCATCAACAGACCATCCTGACTTCAATGAACAGAATAGCAGATACTAAGCACTGTGATACAAAACTATATTTCTGAAAGGAAAGTGGAAACAATAAGGCACCTCTTATCATCTGACTCTCGGAGTAATTTTTAGACTAAGAAGCTATAATGTTTTCTGGAAACTAAATTCAAGCAAACCTATATAAATGAAGAAAAGACAATGATAAACAGAAGTGTTCTTGGAAATAAATATCAAGATTTTTAACAGACAGGAAGTGAATTGTGCTTGAGAGAAACAGGCATTAAGTATTTTTACTTGAAAAAATTTAACCCACTTAAAAGTCAGCCATAACTAGAAAAGTCAATTAAAAAGAGTTTACACTGTAAACTATATTAGTTGGTAAAAAAATATGCATTTTTTTACTACATTTCATTTATAGACATTTTCTCATCCAGTCAGAATAGGAACTGCTTTCCTCATACCATTATTAGAAGCAGGAATGGGTACTTAAAATGCCAAATGAAAATCCCTTTTTATATTTGGCACATTGTTATCTGACACTGAATTGAGGTGTCATGTTTTCCACAAGTATAAAAGGCATTATGTTCTGAGCTTCCAATGCCAATTTCTGTTTCAATCATTAATAGAAATGGTATTTTCCTTAGCAACACACCCAATATTGGGAATTTCTTGCTTCTTCCATATTTGTACTATTATTATTAAGCTTAACTTGATCAGTCCTAGGATTTCCCCAGCCATCTTATGGACCTGTTTCACAAATTTACCATGTAGAAGAAGGAAAAGCCATAATTATGTTGCGGAAAGCTTTTTCTCCTTACACCCTTTTTCAATTTTTTAATATTGTGCCATCTAGTACCTGTTTTCTCATCTGGACTTATCCCACATTTTGTTAACAAACAAAAAAATCTTTCTTCTTAGAGGCAAAATGCAGAACAGCAATTACCATAAATAACAGCAGGAGTTAACAGTGCTCAGAATTCATCTTTCCCTTACAATACTGTTTCCTGCTTCTTATAACTGCAGTAGACAAATCACAAAATAAATTTCTCAATTGTTCGACAGTTTTCTTCAAGTTAATTTTTCCTGTTAAGGTTCAAAAAAAGTAAATTTAAAACTACAATAGTAAGGCTAATGTGCATTTAGTATTTTGTAAGCGATGTTTCAAATAACCTCACATATTTGTAAAACCGCTTTTAGGAACAACATGAAAATTGAACAGGAATGTTATTCCTGTATCAAAACTTGCCTTGTGTCCTTTCAAAAATTTCCCTTATCAGTAATAAACTACATAAAGATGAAAAACTACATGAAATCATGAGTTTTGAGAACTCCACACATACTCATCAGAAGCTGGCAAAATTACTCTTATAATAGTTCCTCTTTTTTAGAGCCCTATAACTCTTATGTGCCAGCTTAGCTGGAAACTCTCCCAGCTGCATGGAACCAAGTCTATCCTAATCTAAAGGTTCCAAAGTGCCACAGAAATTACCATTCCAGCTTGTTGGCACAGCCACGCTATGAGGCACCCAGCCGCGAAAACTGAGCAACTGCTTAGAAGTTAACGCCCACACGGCATTTTGAGAGAACCAACAACGTGAATGCTGAGGTGTGAACACAGAATAGCTGAGAGGAAGCCCATGCAGACTGGCCAAACCAGAAACAGAAAGCTACAGCTGTTGTAATGGAAATCAGAAGATAGAAGCATAGGTAAAAAAATGAAGGATCTGGCAGTCAGTGAGATGACATGAAGGACTGTAAAAAAGTGGGATGTAAATGTCCCACATTTTCTATTGCATGGCAATGTGAAGGAACTAAAGTCAGGGTCTTGCAGCACTGCAGAATAATGAGAGCTTGCAAATGGAAATGCACCATACGTAAAAAATGTACAACATTAAAAAGATATCAAAACACTTGAAAAGAGCAGTGGCTTAATCTGCATATTCACATTTCCCATTTAGTTTTGACTTTTGGGAATGAAATTTCTTGGCCTCATTTCCTCACTAGTAAAATAGGGAGTATTCTGAGCATAACTTTATTGCTGTTAAAAAACCACTCAGATATCCTGGTGAAAAGAATAACTAATTAGGTATTTAATAATTTTTATTTTAATACAAAATTCACATTACAAACCTAAATAAAATGAAATCTTGACTGTTCATTCACTTAATGTCAGCAGAAGAGATAGGCTGTAAAATTATTTTAGCATTTAAGGTTTTATCATAGCACACAAGAAAATGGCAACATGCTACATTGCAGATTAACAATATTTGGATTTTTATTTTAAGAAGATAGCAATACTGTGACAGACAAGGATACCCTTACCTTGACATACTAGCACATTCCCAGCAAATAAAACAAGAACAATGTAATGATTCCTCTGATATGCTTCCCCACTTCTGGCAATTAACTATTTTAATTTCAAAACCACTTAAGAAACTTCAAATGCTGGAATTTATGGTCTTAGAGTTCCCTTTTAATGTAGCTTGGTCAGTAATCATTTCTCAAGAACATAAACTGTATAATCAAGATAGCAATACTGCTGTTTATAATGACTATAAAGTGGTTCATTTCCAACTCCAGAGCTCAGACAAAGTAGCCTGGCCTTTAATGCTTTGCTGCATAGCAGCCAAGTGCAGAAAGAAAGTATTTAGCAGTGGCACCTGTTTGTGCTAATTCAAACTGTCCAAAACCTAGTGTACAATTTACCCTCAACCTAACAAAGTAATTTTTAGGAAAAAAAAAAAAAGANGCAATTTTTAGGAAAAAAAAAAAAAAAGAAAAAAAAGAAAAACAAAAACAAAACAAACAAACAAACAAAAAACAACAACAACAACACAAAAAAAACCCCCAAAAGCCAAGGGAAAAAACCCCACAAACCTATGCTCTACCATCTATGATTAATTATATAAGCCCATTCATAAACTATTTTATTCTGTCAATTTTTCATCTATGCTTTAGAAGACTGGTGTGTTTAATTTTCGGTAAGGCAAGATACACAAGAAAATTAACACAACTGATAGAAAATTTAGTCTTTGAAGGCATTTTTTTTTAACACCAAAGACTATAAAACCCTTAGAAATATGATTTCTTTGTAGCACATGCGGTGTTGTTACTTTTGGAAAACATGCTTCCTTCTATTTATATTTTTTAAAGTAATATATTTAAACTAAATGATAGAAGATGTAAAAGAGTAATTATATTCACAGCACAAATTCCATTACAGATAGTCTTAACAGTTTTCTTCCATAGTTTGGAGATGCATATAAAAGTCTGAAAGTGAAAATGTTTATTTTAAAACTGAGATAAAGACAAAATACAGGACAAGGAATTATTTGTATGACACTTAATCTGCATGTCTTTCTCCATATATAAGAGACAGCTAAATATACTCAAGAAGTTGATAGTCATCCTGGTTCTGAAACTTCTTCTAATAACAAGTATAACAGAAGATTTTAAGATACTAGGCAAAGGAACAGAACTCTTAGGTGCTTGAAAGAATTGATTATTTTATACATTATAGGCAACCAACCAGGAGAAATTTGTAAAGCAATGCCATTGAAACAAGGAGTTTAAAATAAAATCAGTAAGAAATCAAGTTTTAGTACCGAGTTTCTGATGTAAGCATACAATGCTTCATGAAGGACTCAAAAGAAGAGAAGCATGAGCTACTGAAAAGGAAATGTCTAACTCAGCATGAAAAATTACCTGCTTAGTGACCAGCTGGCTTGTATTTTAATGAGTGTATGAGATGCTAATCCTCAAAATTTTGCCTACTTATCTAAAGCTACTGAATGTTATGCCATTTCCTCCTTGATCTGTGTTCAGCAATTTTTTCTACTATTTTATATTCAAAGCATATGAACTGGAAAAATCTTGACTCAGAGGAGTCTAGATAAATAAATAAATAAATTTTAAAATTTATTTCCTCATTATTCAAAATGTTACCTTAACATTGGATTGAAGACAAAAAAAGGCATACCATAAAACAATCTTCAAAAAGTATTAAATGTTCTTTTCTTTAATATCATTTTTAAGTTGAGGAAATTATGCATTCCTGCTTAGGCACAGAAAATACACCCAAACAAGTCATATTTACCTGAGAGTTACAAGAAATTCAGAAGCTGGAGTGACTGGAAAACATCAAGCAGCTGATGTGCCCTTTTCTAAACAGGAGCTCAAGCCCATGAGTACAACCCAAACACTACTCTTGGTAAAATATGAAGAGAAGAGGTGGCTGAAGTACAGACTTTGTGCTACTGTTTTGGGGGAATGAAAATAAAAAAAATGAGAGAACACAAACTTTTTCATCCAGAAAAGATGAAATTTGGTTTAGATCTGAACTGCTTTTTCACTGCACCCCATTGCTATCCTTAAGAACACTACAGAATTACTTGAGCATCATGACAAATTCATACTATCAGCACAAAAACCTGAGAGTTGTGTTGCCAATTACAACAGGCATAACACTGTAAACCAAACAAATGAATGGCTCGTATGCCCTTTTTATAGATTTCTTCCTGAACGCCATGTCTATCCAGGATCTACAAAATCCGTAGGGCATGAAGTTACAACTCATAACCAAAGTTATGTTTCATTCTGATTTCTGCAGTTCTCATAATCCCTGCTAACAGCCTGATAACCCAACCAAAGACTTTAACCAAAAGTCTGTTTCAAAATGCAATGCAATGACATCTTTAGTGGCACAACAGGGAAAAATGAGTGTCTTAAAACACTTCATAGTTGAGTTCTGCCTTTTGACACCCATTCTTCTAAACAGTTACATATTTAGACACCATTTTTCTTCCCTGATAATGAAGCACAACAGTTCCTTTAAAAGAGCCTTAATGCACAAAAATGCATAAAAGTTTTGTTACAAATTTTAGGAATTTTGTTACATTTTTTCTCTATATATTTTGGTGTAGCACATTATTTCCATCTGTTCTTGAACTGCTCTAGAAAATTCAAATTTATGCCTTTGGGTGGTACAGTGGTACTTTTTTCCTCTAGTGTATTAAAATCATTGGTCTGACACAGCTTAGGCTCTATACAAATCAAGTTATTTGAGTACATGAATGAAACAACCTTTCATTTCTAACATCATGAAAAGATTGCTTATTCTACTGCTAACTCTTAATGAACTCAAAATGGTCTAATCAAGGTGTTTTGCATTTCCTAGTAGTTGAAAATACTACTCCTGTTTTAGAAAATAAGTTCTAGTACAGAGACTTATGTGTCTGGATTTCCAGAAAATGGAATTACTGGTCAGGGATTAAACACCAATCAGTATCTCTGCACATAACACATTTTCCATGTAACATGTATTTAGAAGCATAAAAAGTAACTCAGATACTTAAGTGATTATGAAATTCTAGTTTTCTAACTCTCTCAGTTCTTGAAAAAATAACATAGTAACGTTAAATCTGTATCCCTTTGTTATGCACCACTGGATAGCTGCTTCTCATAATGGGGATAGATTCCCCTTCAGCTACAAGTCTGGTATCAACCAATTCTGCTGTCACATTATCACATGAACATGCTTGATCTGCTTAACCAGTCCATCTAATTGCTGACAGCAAAGTTCTACCCAGAAGGGAAGTAGGTATGACCAACAAGCTTACAAGTAAATTCAATCTGAGTTCTGCTAGAAACATAGTAAGTATATTTACAGTATTTGTTGCAGTCCTCTTTGGATACCTAACATAACTCAACTATTAAGAGTATTACAGAAGATTCCAAAATAAGTCGTGTGTGTACTTAGGGACATTACTAAACCCCGAAACATGTCAGACAGCAGGCACACACAGCCTGCTGACAGACAAACACTAGCAAATCTTGCCCCCCAGAAGTTTAAAAAGTTACCACCTCCAGCTGCCCATTCCATTCCTCAGCTAAAGGTTCCTGCCCCTCTCTCTCCCTTCCCAGAAATCAACAGGAAGGAATGTGTATTGGTACACTGGAAATCTGGCCATTTCAACTGTAGATGAGTTAAAACTAACTGGTTGGACTTTACACTGAAAAAACCACTCACAACCACCCCCTACAACCCATTCTGTGACAGGGCAAATGACCCCCTGGAAAAAGTTGTAGCAAACTATGAGGGGAGAGTAATGTCAAAACGCAAATACTTGCTGCTTCTTCATAGGGATACTTAGGCATAATTTTTGATGGCCTTATGTACTGATACAGGTGTATCAGTGAATCTTGGGAAGAATCTCCTCATTTTGCACCTCTTTCCCTTTGTATAGTTCCTTTCTTGGGTCTAAGCCATTTTTTTCATTGCCAACCATGTCTACAGAACCCAGATTCCCTCTGTGGCAACTAACTCAACCTCTTCCTTAGGACTGTGGTACCACAGGAGCTATGCTTTTGTTATTTCAACTAGCTCAACAAACTAACTTGGCTATTTCTCTAGTAGGCAGTGCAACCACCTTATTAATCTAAATTCATGTAACTAAACCTGGTATTTTTGCAGTTTTTATAGTTAATCTTTTCTTCAATTAGCAGCAAAAATGTCACAGGTTCTTATTAAATAGATGACTCTAAATAAAAATAATACGTGAGCTGTGAATCTTTTGTCATCAATTAGAATTCCTTTCAAAATTGTTAATTTTATTCTATGTTATAGTGAAATAATCTGTTTACTTTTATTCTTTCTCTCTTCAAACTTTGTCAGGTTTTCTTCTTGACTAAGTAAAAGAGGTTAAGTGGTTTAATTTTTCTTCTTTCTGTGTAAAGCATATTTTGGTGCCTAAGAATGTTGTTAATAAAAGGAAATTACGCAGTCAATAGGAGAGATGAGTGTTAAAAGTTTATTCTGCAAGCTTATGTCATTATATGCTGCCTCCCATGGCTAGCATTCATAACAGAAAGGCTTTTTCCATCTACTAAAATTGGTATCGGCTAAATGATATCACCATGACAGAGTTAGTAAAACATCTTTTTCTTCAAGCTGAGGCACAACAAGTCTCTGCTTGGTGCTTTTACAAGAGACATAAAAATACCTTGTGATGAAGACTTGCAACTGGCTGAGTGAATGAGGTTAAAACCTGGGTGAGGTGGATCAGTAGCACTTGGGCTTCTTGCCCAGAACGCAAAGCACAATGAAGTGAAAACAGTTAAGCTAAATCAGTAACATTTGAATGAATTTACCTAACCTGGCTTCATAGGCCATGAACTGGGCAAACCTCAGAGGAGCCAAAAATTAACTGTGTTAGGCTCCAAAATATATTGACTTTGGAGCCAAGAATATTTGTTTCTCTCTGTGATGCAGCTTTTATTTCTGCCACATATTATGCCACTAAATGAGAAAATGTCAACTTCATTCTGAAATCAGAAATTAAAAATTCCCCGAGATTTTCTTGCTGAAGGACTCACAATAATTACTACAAAGGCAAGCGAAAATTTCTTCTCACTTATCTTCTTATTCTTCATATTCTGTAGATCCAAAGCTAAGAAAATGGAGGTGAGAAGAACATTAGAATCAAATGCAGTCCAAAAAGTCTCTTCTCTTAGTCACAGCCTTTCCACACCAGCTGTAAAAATGAGCCATCCAGAAGAGGTGTTAACTGAAAGGGGGCTGTTGCAAGAGACAGCTGATCGTGGCCACATTTATTTTAATCTTTATCTTCCTACCCAGAGCTGCCTAAGAGGATGTGTTGCTACTGTCTCTTAAAGAATTAACATTTCAACAATTAATAAAGGATAAATTCAAGAAAGTATTTAGACATTTATGGTAAAATAACCAGGATGTACACACATGTCCCTAGATCAAAAAAAGGTCCCCATCTATCTAGGTGTCAAAGATGCCACAGGCACCTAAACTTTCACCTGTAAAATTAGTCAGAAACTTAAGCCCCAAGAAGGCTAAAGGTAGCTGGGCTGAAGTTAACACCTCCCTTTCACTTGAAATTCACAACATACGCCCCAAACTGTCAGCCACCCCAAAGCTTCCATCTATGTGTTCCCTGTTAAGAACCAATATGACTTCAGCGGGAAAACAAAGAACTCATAGCAATCTCTGTTGATGGTCAGTGTCAACACTTGCTATTTTGTTTACAGATGATGAAAGGAATCATTCCGTAACTTGAACATCAGAGTAGGAACATGTCAACCAAAGAAAGCAAGCTACTCTCTCTCAAAAGACTACTAATCATCAGCTGCTGACAAGGATCAATCCTGTTGAAGTGCCAGCGCTATAAAAAAAGAACACATGTTTAATAGATCAAAGAGTGCAAAAAAACTCATTTTCAAAGTCAGATAATTTTAGGGTAAGGACTGAAGAAGGATAGCAAATTCTACATTTCAGACATGCTGCCAAACCAATCTCTGCATTTTTTTCAATGAGTTTGTAATGAAAAATATGACATTTCTTGAAGTAATAGCCAGCCTGAACACTGACATGCCTTGTGCTCTGCTGGTCTGGGCTTAAGGACGCTGCTTGGGTGTAATGAATACCATTCCACTGCATCTTGGAAATGGTCTCCCAAACTCTTCTGCTTTCCTGAGATCCATTAAATTTGTTTCCATAATTATAGTATTTGCTCAATTCCCAGTAACACAACTTATTTAGCTTATTTAGCGACTTTTGACATTAATATTATGTCACCATTCTTCACGAAATATCAGATTTTATATCTTTCAAAGAACAATCTAGAACTTACGAGCAAAGAGCTATTGTGAATAATTATCTCCCCTTCTTCTTCCACAACTGCCTTATTTCAAAATATTTTTCCTATTTTGATTTTGCAAGATTTCAGTTATTAAAAAGCTATAGGTTTCTTTATTCTGTAACAGTAATAGATCAGTCCTTGAATAAATTACACCATCTGTCTTCCCCTGTATACTGTGCTTTTAAGTGACATTTATTTAAGGTTTCTACTAAAATAAATGGAAACCTCCACAGGCAATAGCCATATTTATTCATTGCCTTAAAAATACATGAATTTGGCTAAGCCTTTTGATTTTGGTCTTTCACAGGTACCTAGCTACCGCTTTGGAAATTTCACTACTTTATTCCTGTAAGTTCTGCCAAGAGCAAATTTTTTTTATTAAACAGTTTTTTAGTACGAAAAACTCTAAACAGCAACTACATGAACTAAAAGCAAGAACAAAGGTGATTAAGCCCTTTTTTTGTAAATACGAGAAAAAAATAGTGTTCACATTTGAGCTATCCTTTTGAAAGCAGATGACATTTTATAACTTCTGAAATGATTAGGTTCCCCAGCTTACAGTAAAAGCTTCATTAGCTTCATTAGCTAAGTCTTCAGATATTTTAGGGGAAAGTACCCACTTTTCAGTAAGAGTAATCCAAGGTTTCAGTAACAAGTTCCAGACCATAAATCATCACAATAATTATTTGTTTGAATAGCATAAAATAATAACGAGCCAACAAAAATCTTTACACAAGAAATTCTCTCTGCTGCTGAAACTCTTATGAAATATCAGAAAGGTCAAGAACTACGAAATTCAAACCAGAAAAGAGCCTACCCTCTTTGGGTATGCGACTGATTTCAGTGTGGTAAATGCACAGGCACACAGAAACCAACTGCATAGTGGAACACAGGGTCCCCAGTGGAACGACTCCATAGGTACCTTCACATCCTACAGGCTAAACAGACATGTGCTGCAGGTACTCAGTCTAGGGGGAAACAAAAAGCCTCAGTATGATCTTTTTCCTTTGCCATTTGCTACTTTATCTGCAAAGATTTTTCTTCCCTGATTCATACCTGGCTCCAGTGAGGAAAAGAAACAGCACCATCATTATAGAACACAGGTATTTCAGAATGGCCTGACAGTCCCCACCTTCTTCTCCCTATCCCTTCAGTCACCATGAGGCCTTCCACCCTTTTACACTCCTGCATCTGAGCTCCTGTTCCTACTCCCAGTATTTGCAGCACTGGAACCTTAGCGCTGGGAAGAGGAAATTAAATATAAGTGAATCACTGCTGACACCTGTTGGCAGCCCCCAGAAATCCCCGTTAATCGGGCCTGCTATAGTTCACACAGATGAACATTGCGGTGGGGAACACCAAAAAAAAAAAAAAAAAAANAAAAAAAATCGACCCCAAAGCATTATAAAAGCTCTCATTCCCCTTGTTTCTCATATCGATAATGTTGCAGGTCCGGGAAGCAGGAATGGGCACCAAATAGGGGTCCCGAGAGGAGTAAGGAATCGCCTCACGACAAAAACTGATCTTTGCTGGTACCAATTTAAATTGAAATTTCAACCAAACCGGTGGGGTAAGGTGAAAGGCTGCCTCCCCCTGCCAACGGTGTGAGACCACCTCGCCATCTGGCAAAGAAAAAGGATTCCAGGAACAAGCCCAGCTACTAAAGTTAATTTCTAGGCAAGAAGATTGACATACTGAGCATGTGTGTAACAAAGTGGAAATGAATAGGAATATCCTATAGGAAACAAGGGAGGGAATGGCGAATCAGGGTGAAAGCAAGATACAGACATCAAGTGAAAATACAAGCTTTCGCCTAAAACTTATTCACGCTTTGCTATACGAATGCCAAAATCCAGCAGAGCGACAAATCCCAACTCCCCTGTAAGAAGGAGTGCCCTGGGAGCACAGGCGGCGGCAAGCAGTGAATCCGCACCGCTGCAGCAGCCCCCGCACGGCCGCCATGTCGCGCCCGGACCCGGCGCCAGGCCCCGCCCATCTCCTGGCGGAAGCGGTGCCGGGGCTGGTAAGGGGGCGTGGCCTCGGATTCGGGCTGGGCGGGCTCCGGGGAGGCCACGCCCCCTCCCGACGGTCGCGCGCGCCCCCCGTGCCCGCCGCCGC